>ML977738.1:0-32068 GCA_010015725.1 Amniculicola lignicola CBS 123094 | reverse complement strand
GGGTTATTAAGCCTTAGAAGAGCTAGGTATATAAGCTTACTAGTAGTAGTATCTATCTTAGTAGTATAGTAAAGAGATATTTTAGTATAGTAGATAGTAGTAGTATTTTATCTTTACTTTATATATATTAGGATAGCTACTTTAGTTAGTTAATAAAGGCTCTTAATAGTCTCTATATATTAACTATAGTTTATCTCTAGGTATTAGGAAATACTTCTTAGCTATATACACATTAATTATATAAAAGCTCTACTTAATTATTATTAGGATTAGTACTAGGTAGAGTACCTAATACTATATAAATCTATACTTATTACTCTCTATACTATATATATATCTTTGTAAAGCCTTTTAGTAAAGCAAAATTCTCTTCTAAATAATATAGAAAAGCACTTATTATTAGAAATATATCGGAGATATTATTGAATTACTCCAGTTTACTATCTTAGGGGACTGGAAATACTATTACTGTGCGAGAAGGGATCATAAGAAGGCTTGAATTGGCAGGGCAAGTTTATGTCGTACGAGCGGCATGAGCGGAATTGCGAAATAGGAGACAACCTCTTGAGTGAACAACAGCTACCCAGATCACCACTTGAAGTCCCCGCCCTCTATCGTTGGAAAGTGTCCCGAGGTATCCTCCTTTGTGGCCTTGTCGATCTACGTATCGTGAACATCAATTCTGCACAGCAGCTGAGCGAAAGACTTACAGCCGATACCAGAAAATTGGCACTGCCCTCAACCGTAATAAAGGCCTTCTCCATACCCAAAGTCCTTGCTCCTTCATTACCCATGTCAGTCTGTACAAATCCAGGGTCAAGCACAAAGGCGATAAGCTCCGGGTGATCAAAGTGCGCCTTGCGAATCATCCAGTGCAACATGACCTTGGACATTCCATACGCGGCCATGGGGAACGGACGGCTCTCCATACCGGTGATACTAGCGATTGGAGTTCCGAGTGCAGCAAACTTGGGGTTGGGCGAGTTGAGGAGCAGGGGCAGCACAGCTTGTAAGAGAAGAAGGGGTCCGTAGGCGTTTACTTCAACGTGCGACTTGAGAACGTCGAGTGAGACTGAGGCAACGGGAGCGTGGTCCATGGAAATGCCGGCGTTGGCAATGGCGGTGTCTATGGTAGTGATGCCTTGGCTCTGGAGTTCTTCAACGGCCTTCTTCGGGCCTTCAGTGTCGCGGCTGTCGAAGGCCACGACAATAAGCTTGCTGTCCTTACCAACAGGGAGGGATTTGAGTGACTCGGCTGAGCTGGTGGTGCGTGCTACAGCAATGACGGTGTTGTTTGGGCGCGCCAGGTAAGTCGCGACCATTGCCTTTCCGAGACCTAAAGAATGGTTAGCTGAACATCGGCTAAGAAGGTTGGTGAGAAGTACCTCTAGCGGCGCCTGTGATGAGATAAGTTGTTCCAGTCATAGTGGAGAGTCTGTCGGAGAGTTTGTCGCTGGAAGTTAACGAATTCAAAGTCTTTTTGCTGGTAGATCGATCTGTGTTGGAGCCGACGAACTTGAAGCAGGAGAACAGTAGAGAGAAGGGTGACGTGTGTGGCTTGGTTGTGATCAGCACAGTTGCCTACTTAAACGTATACCTACGATCATGTTTGGCTGAATTAATAAGCCGAAAGGATCGTGCACGTGTGACACAGCTTCTGTTTTTGTCAGCTCGGTCAATGCTTCTAGAGCGTAGATTCTAGCGTGTTTAGCATAGGCCAGTCAATAATTTAGGGTTTTAGGAGCTATTTGTATACTAAGTTATTAGGGTGTCTACGTCTGTATATTAAATTATGTAGGTTTTGTGACGTTTCAATAAGCTTCTATGCACGGACGCGCGCGGACTGTACGATCCGCTCAGGGCTTGTAGGATGCTGACCTTGCATGACTAGTGTACCATAGTGACGGCCCGTTCTCCACGTTTCGGGTGAGCAACTTCCGACAAGTTGTTACCGCCGGCCTGGAACACTAGGAACGCCACGCTGTTTGCCTTTGCTGATTACCTTATATCGACTTCGCCGTTCGTTCAGCCGCGCATACCTTTTGTGTGCAGCCCCGAACGCTCACCGGTACTTGTTGCTAAGCTGTGTGTCTACACGTCGACACGAACACGCAACTGTGCGCCTGCGGTCTTGACAAAGTCGCCTGCTATTGCACGGAAGATGATCAAAAACATCACCAGAAGAACATCAGTAGTAAGCTGCCCTGTGCCATCCGTTCTGAAGGCTGACAGCCAATGGATACAATAATAATATCAACGAAAGTCTTGGAACAGCTATCTGAAGCTAAAACAAGCCTACTCAACCTGGCCAACACCGGAAGATCATCCAAGCGCCACATTTCAGGCCATCCCTTCTCGCGCCGCAGTCCATCTGAGCTACGTCGTCCTCCCTTGGCCATGACCTACGCTCTGCACACGCACCCATCGCGCGCCACATTCCATGCATCGCTGCCGACTATGGTGGGGCCAAAAAACAGATCATCTGGATCATACGACTTCTTGATCTCGCGGAACTTGTCCTAATTTCGACCGTAAAAGTCCACTTTTCACGTCGGATTCGCAAAGTTGGCCTCGTTCAAATACGACCCGGCGCCTGGTGTGACAGCTTCGAGTTTGGGTATGATGACGTTATTACTCTCGTCGATTTGAGCCAGGTTGAAGTCCCAGGGTTGGTTATACTACCACTGCAGCTGCGCGAGGACGTTGATGTTGGCTTCACGCCACTGTGGGGCAACGGCGTTGGGTGCGATGGCATCTTGGGTCGACGAGCCGACCCCAACTAGAGCGATCATTGCTTCGGTGGTTTCTGTGAGGTGGCGCAGGACCAATACAAATTCTGCTGTGTTGTTCTGTAGAACGGGCCGAGGGACGAAGCGGCCGCCCCTGATGCGGTCTATCAGCTGCCACTCCGGCGGGATGAAGTAGGTGTTGTAGGAGTCCATGAAGGTGGGAAATGCGGTGACAGTGACTGAATATTGAAGTCCCAAACTCTCCGGCTTCGCCGTGACTGTCGTAATCAGATCTCGCACGTCGGCCTCGGCCTCGTCTCTCTCGGGGAGCACGAGAGGTGAAACCCCGAACGATTTGGGTGATAAGATGCCATAGGCACTGGGCCTTGACCGGTACCAACCCATTCATCATCGACTGTGCAGGGCAACTTTTCCAGCTTGCCTTCAGGTCGCGTTTGCGACGCTGACAAGCTACATCCACCGCACGCCTTCGACTACGGACATTGTGCTCGAAATAGTCGAAGACAGATCGAAAGATTTGATCCGAGACAATCAGGTGCAAGCAGTAGATGGTGAGGTCGATCTGCTTGCACAGCTATCACGACTCCACGCTCTCATGGTGTATCAGATGATCGGCCTGCACGACGGCGACGTCCGCTCGTGGCATGTTGCAGAAAGTCACTTCTCGACACAAGGCCTGTGGACGTATCAACTCCTCCAATCAGCGGGCAATACTCTCACCAACAGCGAGGCAGCTCTGGGGCAAATAGCCAGCATAGTCGGCTCTGCGCCGGGTCTAAATACCCCAGCGCAACAACAATGGTTTCTCTGGATCCTCTCCGAGTCTTTACGGCGCACCTGGCTCACAAGTATGTCTATCTCGACCATCCATTCGGTTATACAGCAGGGCTCGGCCCCATGTCCTGGCAACGTAATGTTCACCAATCGCAGCGGCTTGTGGGATGCAGAGAGCGCGACTGAATGGGAGAAGCGATGCGCGGACAAGGATGTGGCCTTTTTGCAGCGTCTGGAGTGTACGAGGCTGTTCGATGAGATGAGGCCGGAAGATGTGGATGAGTATGGGCTGACTATAATGGATATGACGTTTCATTCAGAGGTGATCGAGAGGTGGAAGAGTGGGAATAACGACGTTTACGCATGAGTTCAAGAACGCTATCGTTTCCTCTGAACAATAACTCTCACTCCCTGCGTCCCCGGCTTCGCTCGCGGAACAAAGCTATCAAGGTACAGATCAACAGCATCGCGCTCAGTCTCGAACAGCGCGCACTCAAACCGCCGAAAGAAACTCGCAATTCCAATATACAAATCTGCATACGCGAGCTGCATGCCCACACAGCTTCTCGTTCCACGTCCAAATGCAACCAGGTACTTTGTTAGCGGCTTTCCATCTGGCGCCTTTGCATCGTGTGCCCAGCGCTCCGGCACGAACGCGAACGGATCGGGGAAAATCCTTGGATCATGAGAGGCGGTGTAATGGTCCATGCTCACGATGGTGCCTACAGGGAGCTGGTAGTCTACCTCAGGGGTATGGTAGACTATGGGTGTTGGTGAGAGGCGAGGGATGCGCTGAGGCGTGCCGTAGCCGAATCGCAAGGCTTCATTGACCACATTAGTTAAGTACGGCAACTGCATCAACGCGTCAAGATGCGGGATGTGATTCGGATCTGGAATCGCTCCGTCGAGTTCAGTGCACAGCTTGGCCAATGTCAGGGGATTGGCGAGCAGGTGGTACGAGCATGTCGACAGCGTATACATTGTTGTTTCGATTCCTGCGCCGATGACGGAGATAGCCTCGTGCTGTAGGCGTTTTGTGGAGAGTTCGCTGGGCGGGAGGTCGGATTCGAGCAGGGCTGTGAAAAGAGATGGGATGGCCATTGTCTTTTCCCCAGAGGCGTGTAAGGCTTTGGCGTGCTTGATTTGCGTCTCCATTTCTTTGTTGAAGGTCATGACGGAGCGCATTGGGGGCGACAGGAGCACGACGAGCCAGTCTGGGAGCAGCTTCAGGGATTTGATCATCCATGGGAATTGGGTGATGAAGTGGACGGGATCGAGGAGATCAACCCTGGAGCGTGTTAGTCATGCTACGTGTATGATTCGACATAAGGCGGTGGCATACATGGCGTCGGAGAATTGGGCGCGAAAGTTAGGGTTCAGGATGAAGTCATAGGGCTTCTCGAGACAGTATCCGACGACGATGTCCGAGGTGAAAGCGCCCCACATATTATTCAGATTCAACGTCGTTCCGTTGGCGACGAAATCGGAATTGATGCGATTGCAGAGACGATCCATGTGACTCTGGACGTGAGGCGAGTACTGAGTAATCTTACGTTTGGAGAAAAAGGGGTTGAGCGCGCCACGACGCAGGCGATGAAGACTGTGCTCAGCAGTAGCAAACGAGGACGTCTCATTGTTGAAGCGGTGCTCGAGATGCTTGAGCTTGTCCGAGTGGCGAGACTGCGCATACAGTGTATCGTAGAAAGTGGGATCTTGGATGTGTACTTCGTTTGGGCTAACACGCACGATAGGCCCTGCAGCGAATTGGTGAGCAAACAGTAGTTGCTTCCTGAACCGTATCGACATACCGTACTTCTCATGCCATTTCTGGTATTCCCACATGAATTGCCCGCCGGGCGCCTTGAAGCACTCATGATATGTTTCAACCCATTGCGTCAATGCAGCAAGCCTAGGACCTGGAATACTTCGCAGAGGATGGAAGTAGAGACGATAGACGGAGACGTAAAGCACGTATAGCGTGAGGAACACGCTAGACACAAGTCCAATTTGCCCGTAGGTCAAGGACTCAAGTCCGTGTAAGAGTTGGTTCATGACAGGATTCTGAGAGTCTCAACCGCAGCCCGTTCGAGCAGACATATTGTATCCAAGCTTTCGAGCTGTATAAAGGCGCGCCTGAAGCTGCAGAGTGTTGACTTGAAGCATGCGTGACAGATTCACTGCGCTTGCTGGTCGTTGAGTGGTTCAAGATGCTTACAGTCCGCTGATTAGTCCAAAGTGTTTGTAGGTCGCTGATTGGATCGACGTAAGCGGCAGCATGCTGACACGGTGATGGTGACGGTGCTACAGCCACTCAGCAGCCATCAAAATAAGCATAAGCATAAACATCACGCTAGTTGCTAGCTGTGGCACAGAGATGGCAGCTCGGTACCTTCCTGCCAGACAAGGCTGACCGTGCAGTGTCACGTGGCCGCTCAACCCATGGATGAACAGCTGAACCATGACATTGGCCGCCCCGCGCTCTAAACGACTCCATCAGACTGTAACCTACATACCATTCTCACCACACCCGCCGCACCTCCGACAACATGCCTGGGAAGACGTATCTCATCACGGGAGCTAACCGCGGTACGTGCCGTTGATCTTTTTGGGACTGCTGATCTGATTTGACTGGATTTGCAGGCATCGGCCGTGGCATGTTCGACCATTATGTCGAGCAGCCAAACAACACCCTCATCGCGGCCGTGCGTGATCCTGCCGGTGCTCAAGGCCTGCTCAGTGTTTCCAAAGGCGAGAACACCAAAGTCCTCATCGTCAAGATCGACTCAGCATCCAAGACAGACCCATACGAGGCCGTGAAGGGCATCGACAGCATCGATGTCGTCATCTCAAGTGCTGGTATCGCGCCGCTCAACACCGTAGCCGATGTGCCACTCGAAGAGTTCGAAAACGCCCTCCAGGTCAATGCCATATCTGTCATGATACTGTACAAGGCGACCCTGCCCTTACTCAAGAAGTCAGACTCGGCCCGCTTCGCCTTCATCAGCGCTGCTGGCGGCAGTATCAACAACATGCCTGAGTTCCCTTATCCCAATATCAGCTATGCCGGCTCCAAGGCGCTCGCCAACGCCATGGTCCGCAAAATGGGTATGGAAAATGACTGGCTGATCACGCTGTGCATTCATCCTGGGTAAGATATTCCCACGCTTGTCATGTGATGCCGACGTTGACATGTCGTGTGAATAGCCTCGTCCAAACAGACATGGGCAACATGGGAGCACGCGCTTTCGGTCTGGAGAAGGCACCTCTCACCCTCGTTGACAGCAGCAAGAATACTGCGCACATTGTGAGTTCGAGAACTTCTCTACAACGGTGTCTGTCGCTAACGCGGCTCGAGGTCGATAATGCCACCAAGAAGGAGCATTCTGAACAATTCTTCAACGAGACCATTGACTGCCGCTACCCTTGGTGACATGGAATGTTTGATGGTGGAGGGAGCATTGTGTCTTGGTACTATGAGTATGGGCATATCAGACCGTGCGCCCAACTGATATGGGACGGAGCATGCAAATCAGCATTGTAGGTAGCACATGGAGATAAGACATTTGCACCTCACGCGCTATGAGGAACGTTGCAGACAGTGGATTGAGTACGAGTTTCTCTCACACGTTGCGATCATGACAGACTACTGTGAAAAGACTCTGAGATTCGAGATATGTACGACGAGCAATTCAAAGTAGGTCGGAAAAGAAGTACGAAGATATACTTGAGATTCGTTGAACGCTAAAGTTATATTGTCCTCTCTCTCCCAGCACCATGCTATGGCAACCTCCTCCGATATGCCCACTACTTCGCCACGTTAGCTGCCTGAATCTTCAAGACAATCTTCTCCGCCAAACTCAGCAAGCTCGGCGCACTGGTAACTTCCAAAGTCGTCAAGTCGGCGCCAAGCTGAACGCGACACCAGTTTCTGAACTCAACAGCTGCAAGCGAGTCCAATCCATATGCCGACAATGGCTTTGCGGGCTCAAGAGGCTCATCGACGCGCAGCGTCGTCATGAATTGTTTGTTCGCAACATCGACAGCCAGCGGCAACGCGACGTGCATCTCAGCACCAGTCTTCACAGTCATCAAGAGCGCCTGGATTTCCTTGTTCGCCGCAGAAGCGTCAGCGGTGCTGCTGCCGGCTGAGCTGCCGAACAGCAGGGACGAAAAGCGCGCATCGGTCAACAAACGCGACGACGGGGCTTGCGGGACGGCGATGGACGTGATGAGCTGCGGGCAAGAAGATCGGTTGACTGGGGTGTCTTCTTGCTGCATGATGCTGAACCGCACGATCTTGTGGAAGAGGGACTCGTTGATGGGCGTCCACGCTGAAGTATCGAGCGCAGTGATGAGGTTGGAGTGCTCGGCCATATATCCCACGTCCTCAATGGCGCCGAGGTCGACCGAGTTACCCTTCAGGCCCAGACCTCGTCTGTAGTACGCAAAGCTGTCTAGAAAGGCGTTGGCGGCTGCATAGTTGGCTTGTGCAGGCTGCCCGATGAGACCTGAGATGGAGGACAGCATCGTGAAGAACTCCAGTTTGAGACCCATTTTCAGAGCGACATTGTGCAGATTCCAAGTCCCAGCAACTTTTGATGTAATCGCCCCGTGATACTCCTCGTGTGTCATGGTCTCGAAGGGCTTGTCGCGAAGCACCATGGCGCCTTGAACGATTCCTCCAACAGGCATCGTGGCGCTCTTGAATGCATTGCGAACGTCTTCCACTTTTGCTACGTCGCCGCGTATCAGGTCTACGTGGCAGCCTTCAGCGGCAAGATCTTTCAGCACTGCTTGAGACCTGGGATCGTCGTAGCCACTCCTGCCGAGGATGATGACGTTGCGAGCACCGTGTCGAGCCATGTCGACTGCCATCGATCCGCACAGACCCTTGAGTCCACCTACAATGAGGTACGATAGGTCGCCGCGGAGCTGCAGCGTCCGCGGAGCAGGACGAACTGGCACAACAGGATCCGCATCCGTGAGGCCTTTGTTCGAGATGATGATCTTACCAATGTGATTGGAGCTTCGTAGGAAACGGAGGGCCGAAGGGATATCATTGTATGGAAAGAGTTCAACAGGGGAGATTGGTTTGACTCCACGCGTTACTATCATGTGCATCATTTTGCGCATGAGTCTGAAGAAGATTAGTCGGTTGTGGTTTCAGTGACAGAGAAAGTGAGTACTCACACTGCAATGACCTCATCCGAAACATGCTTGTGCGACATATCGAAGCAGCGATACGATGCGTTCCTAGCGAAAGGCTCCATGGAGAGTGTATTGCGATCGATGTGATCCTTTTTGCCTAACTCAACCATGGTCCCACCTTCGGCGATGCAGCGCCAAGATGCGTCGAGTAAGTCTCCGGTGAGCGAGTTGAGGATGATGTCGACTCCATCTCCATCGGTGCTATCCATAAGCTGGGCCTCGAAGTCGATGGTTCGGGAGTTGTAAATATGTTCTTCAGGTATAGAAAAGGTATGCTGCAGGAATCGTTTCTTCGCTTCTTGTCCTACTGTGGCGTATACCGTGGCTCCAACCGCCTGGCATATTTGGATGGCTGCTATACCCAAGCCTCCCGTAGCCGAATGAATCAGTACGCGATCTCCCTGCCTGAGGTTTGCCAGGTCAAACAGACTGTACAGTGCCGTCAAATACACAGACGGCAGCGTCGCAGCGTCTTCGTACGACAGCCACTCTGGTATGGCAATCGTACGCTCAGTAGTGGCAATGATACGATTCGCGAATGTGCCCTTCTCAAACACCAACACGCGCTGACCAACATGGAAGGGCGTGTTGAGCTTCGCGCCAACACGGCGTATGAGTCCTGCACCCTCGAGGCCCAGCAGGTGGTTGTTTTCCGGGACAATGCCCATGGTGACGGCAACATCTTTGAAGTTGAGTGCTGAGGCGAAGAGCTCTACTTCGACCTTGTTATCGGCCAAGAGCAGCTCCTCCGAGTCGACCTCAACGTAGTGGAGAGAATCTATCTGGCCCACACGCTCGGCGATCAAACGAACAGTTGTTAGAGCTTCGTGAAGCCGCAGATCAACGGGAACGCCGCCAGATGTTTTCGCCTGCTCGGCTGCGTTCACGTCGTCATCGCCGAGGATGCGGCTGACGTGAAGAACGCCATCGCGTTCCACGTACTCACCCTCAAAGCCCTTGATGGACGACACTTCTTGTACTTCCCTTAGTAGCAGGTCAATGGATGGGACTGCGTGGTTGTTAGTCGCATCTTCGATATCGAGAGTTGTAAGCTTCATCGACGGGTCTTCGGTGCGAACACTCCTGCACAGGCCGTGAATCATAGCGCCATCAGGGTTCGTGACTTTCCACTGTGCCGACTGGCTAACCCAAATAATCTTGTTCCTCATCTGCAGGAGTTGCTGCACAGCGATCCATTGCGCAGGCGACAGAGTTGGCAGCTGCGGCGTTTCAAGCTCTGAGATTACCAAGATGGTCGCGTCTTTTCGAACGCGTTCACCAAGATCTTCAAGGCGAACGTGTTTGACGTTCCAACTACGATTTGAAAGGTCTTTTGTAATCGTGTCGCAGACCTGCCCAGGTTCGTTCAAGTGTACAACATCGAGAGGCAAGGTGACCAGTTCACTTTCTTCGGAAGATCGGACGGCCAGGTATGCATGGCAGAGAGATGCAGAGTCGCCGCAGTCCACGGTATGCACTACCTTGAAGCCACGGGAGTCGAAAAGCTCCGCACTATCGCGCAAAAAGCCATTCGTTGCAGCTCCACCAGTCGGGCTCTCGTCCACATCCGGGCTCCATGGACACCGCTGCTCGACTACCAGGATGTGTCCATTGGTCTGGAGAATTTTCTGGACGTTTCCTATGATCATTTCGATGGTCTCTTGTGCGCCTGGAGGTAGACGTAGGATAACGAGGTCAGTATCTCGCAGTGACTCGCCAGGCTCTTTCTCAAGAAGCTTGCCCAAATCCAACAGCTGAAACGAAGCTCTAGGCACATTTTCGTACTTTCTCTGAGCGTTAATGATTGCTGGGGCGTCGTTTGTCAATAGGGTGTAGCTGTTGAAAGCGTTTCGAACTTTGGAGGCGGAAGACAACCCTTCCAGCCAAACGCTAGCAGATTCTCCGGGAATCAGTGAAGCTTCGACTACCTTTGCATTCGATTTCTTGTGCGCGATCAGATCCGCGAGTTCTTGCACTTGTTGCCAACCCACTGCCTTGATCGACCCGCAGGCCTGTGGACTCAGTGTCAGATCTGGGTTCCAGACCAATCTACTATACAAGTGAGCAGCGTACGGATTATCCTGAAAATCGAGCATGTGATAGTGTAGGCCTGTCAACTTGAAAACGAGGCCGCCCGTGGTGGGATCGTAGACCTTCGCACTGGACGAATAGTTCTTGGCCAGCTCTTTGCGGCCAGGCCCGGAAAATACAGTGTTCGATACCGAGATCGCGGTCCCAACCAAATTTGTGTCTGTCTTGACGACGACATCGTCGATGATGGCGGGCACGAGCACCGCGTTGACGCTGCTTTTGATGCCGCGCCAGAGCCCCGGGGCGCAGGATTGCATGCAGCCATCGAACGCTGCAGGATGAATGGGATATGCTGACTGCGTATAATCGGATTTTGGGAAGCTGAAGTCGACTTGAGATCTACATTGTCTTGATCCGGAGGTTGCTTCAACAGACTGAAGTTTTTGGAAGGCCTTGCCGAAGTTGTAGCCCACATCAGACATGGATTTATACCAAAGAGCTGCTGGGGTAGCATGCTGTAGTGGAGTAATGTCGCTGCCAGCTGCGGGCATGTCGGTTTCTTTCTCCACGCGGACCTGGCCTTTGCAGTGGTCCACCCAAGAGCCTGCAACGAGAGATCTTACAACCCAGTAATACCAAGAGTCTTTCAGACTGGCGAAAGGTGCAAGCGTCAGCATGATTTTTGTATCCTTTCCTTCTTCCAGGACGAGTGCCTTGTCGAAAGAGACGTTGCGCAGACGGACTTGCTGTTTGTGCTTCAGGACTGCGCCAGTCTGGGATCTGAGGACTGCATCCGTTTGCATCATAGCTTCAATAGCCATGCACATGTAGCCGGCTCCAGGGAAGACGACATCGGGGCCAAGGCGATGGTCCTTCAACCAAGGAAGATCTTCAAGCCTGAGAGACTTTTTCCATGCAGGCGCTTGCCAGGCTGTCCCGAGTACCTTGGATCCCAAGAGGTCGTGATGAGGGAACTTCCGGTCTCTCCACTCCTGACTAGCTTCATTTTCGTACCAGTAGTCAGTGCTGTGGTTCCAGGAGTAATTGGGTAAGTCAGTTACGACTTTGCACCGCGCGGGAATGCAATTGACCTTGGTAAAGTCCACGTCGTAGCCAGCGACAAACAGCCGCCCAGCAACGTCAAAGATGGCGTTTTCTGCATCCTTACCACGCGTCAAGGCGGAGCAGTATTGCACTTCTGAACCGCTTCCAGGTAGCGCTTTCTTGACTTGTGCAGTCGGTCCAGCCAATGCGCCAGACGGCCCAACCTCAATAAGAAAGTTGAGCGATTCTCCACCAGAGAGCATGTAGTTGAGCGCTTGTTCAAACATTACTGGTTGCACCATGTTATGCTTCCAGTACGCGATATCCACTGGACGGTTAACCAGATCACCATCGACGGACGAAAACATCTTCGTCTTGGAGTGAGTACCCGTTGTACGGAAAGATTCGGTTTCAAGACATTTGACGTATTCTTCCCCTGCGGCTCCCATGAAGGATGAGTGGTATGCCATGTCGACCTGAAGCATGCGAGCGAAGTGCTTGTCTGCTACTAAATCCACGCGCACAGCATCCAGACTATCAACGGTTCCAGATAGAGTGACGCTGTTCGGGCTATTGTAACAGGCAATCGTAACGGCTTTCGATCCCGGATTTGCCAGTCTGGCCTTCGAAATATAGGGGTGGACATCTTCTGCTCCGATGCCAACAGCCATCATGCCCATTTTAGCGGTTTGTAAGTCACGGGTCGCCTTTGACGCATATCCGCGATAGTAGGCGGCCTTAATCGCATTATCTTCCGTCAAGAGTCCAGCTGCATATGCGGCAGCGATTTCTCCTGAAGAATGACCCACTACGGCTTCAGCATGGATGCCCCAGTTGCGGAAGACAGTGACAATAGCCATCTGCAGGGCTGTGACGAGCGGTTGTGAGAACTCAGGATCACGCAGTTTCTCCGGGCTCCGGGCTTCGGTAAGCTCCTTGAGAAGAGACCATTCAGGTGGATGTACCAGACTTTGAAGAACCTTATCGAGTCGCTCGATGACCACGCGCGCTTCTGAAAAGTTCTGGAGCAGTGCTTTGCCCATCTGCGACCATTGGGCGCCTTGTCCAGTGAATATGAAGCCGATCCTTGGAGCATCTGACTTCTTCTTTCCGTAGGCGATGGCGTTGGAATCCAGTGATAGGTCTTTCGCAACGATGTATCCTCGATGGAAGTGTCGAGAACGTCGCTCTGAGAGCGTGTAAGCAAGGCCAGGTAGGTCTACAGTTGTCCTCGGATCCAAAAGATGTTTGCGCAAAGAAGCGGTATAAGCTTTGATCGAGGTTTCGTCGTTTGCAGAGAAGAGCAAAACATGTGGCCTAGAAACCGCAACGTCATCTGCCAGAAGATCCTCAAAGCCGTCACCGATCGAAGACACAAAGTTCTTCTTCTCCTCGGGCACTTGGTCAATAATGACATGAGCGTTCGAACCGCCGTACCCGAAAGAGTTGACGCTCGCACGTCTGGGACCACTTTGAGCAGGCCAGGGTATTGTGTATCGCGTTACGCGGACTCTCGAGCCCTCGAAGTCGATATTTGGGTTGGGGTCGATGAAGGTAGGATTACCTGGAATTTTCCCCTTCTCTACAGACATGATGGCTTTCATGAGTCCTGAGATACCGGCTGCTGGCTCTGAGTGACCGACGTTACTCTTGATCGATCCCATTATCAGAGGTGCGTTTCCAGGTCTCGAGGAAGAGAACACTGATGCAACACCCTTGACTTCTTGGGGGTCACCAGCTTGTGTTCCAGTACCATGCATCTAGATGCTGTTAGCTCAATGCTGTGATGTAAATAGAACGAGACAGCATACTTCAATATAGCCGGTGGCTGACAAGTCAGAAATTTCTGCGTTGGCATAAGCAGCCCTGGTGGCCTTTGCCTGAGCCTCAGAACTGGGGCTTGCGATACCTGGAGTTTTCCCATCACTGTTTGTAGAAGTACCACGTATAATCGCTCGGATCGGATCGCCATCTCGCTCCGCATCATACAGACGCTTCAGCATCACGCAGTTGATAGCTTCACCTTTGATGTAGCCGTCGGCTTTCTTATCGAAGGTGTGGCAGCGACCTGAGAGCGAGGACGCTCCCTTCATTGGCCCGCTGTCCATGTTGTGTTCCGGGTTGAAGTAGAGGTTGGCGCCCGCAACAAGAGCACCATTTATCTCGCCACTCGAAAGATATCGGCATGCCACATCAACACCGACAAGGCTTCCCGAGCAGGCTGTATCAATCGTCATACTTGGTCCGTGGATGTTCAAGAAGTGGCTGATGCGGTTGCTAAGAATGGCACGACCAACGCCGATGGTGACAGAGGGAGCTCGATCATCAGGGTCTCTGGCTTGCATATCGGCGTAATCAACTCCATAAGAGCCGACGAAGCAGCCGATTGCTTCGCCATCAAGCTTCTCGAGAGGAATTCCGGCATTCTCGAGACACTCGTAGACGACTTCCAGAAGTTGGCGCTGTTGCGGGTCCATGGCAATAGCATCAAGCTTTCCCGTGCTGAAAAAGGCAGCATCGAATTTCTTTGGATCGATGTTCTCGAGGAACATTCCACCGGGCGATCTCATTGTCTTCGGCTTCTTGGATCCGTCATGATGTGTATCGAGACGAAATCGACTTTGTGGTGGTGTATTGTCTGCGATGCCACCACGCTCCAGGAATTCCCACAACGCATGTGGCGAATTGCTGTCCCCAGGAAGACGACATCCCATACCAACAACAGCGATAGGTTCTTGTGTGTATCTACGGGGCTGTGGAGCAGTAGACACTGCCGAACTTCGTTGGTTGAGACCGAAGTCCTCATGGCCTGAGTTGTTGATAACCATGGTTGAGGCAGGAGGTAATCAAAGCTTTGGAATGGCGAAGACAGAAGGAATATAGTTCAGTGTGTTAGGGAGAGCTGGAAGTGTTAGCATGAAGTTACAGTAATGAATTGTGAGTCTCGAGCTCACTCTGTTATTTCTCATTCTCGTCCGAATTGGTTCGTCCTAGTCTATAGGTCCTCTAAAGTGTGGTACGCACAGCAATGCTAGGAAGAACTTTGCAGCGGAGTCGAGAAAGTTCAAAAGTCCTAATAGAAAAAGAACTTCGCTGAGATCTTGCAGGGTGCACTGTGATGGATACGTAGTCACTGCGATTGGTTTACTCGCGATTGTATTATTATATCACCAAGGACTGTCTGCCTCTACCGGCTTGCAAAAGACTTCATACTTGCGCAGCGTAATCTCTAGCGTTGCGTATCATGGGCCTGAAATTGGACAGCCAGGCGTTTCTGACACCACCAGCTTCAAACCATAGACAGCCTGCAGTCTTGCGTCTGCAAAGTAAGCTTCGCAGTTGCTGAGACTGGTAGGAACATGGTAAGATGACAGCTGAGAGATAACGTGAAAAATGCGAAGCTCTTGGTACTCTCCTAGGTTCTGTCTTCGGCAGTCGCTTCCGAATTTGGATATATCCGTGAGGTTAATAAAGCCTCGAAGGATCAGCCTTGTCAACTGCTCGCGACTGGCATTGGTCGCTCGGGCTATCGGACCTACTGACAGTCAGCAAGGCATTACCGAAAGAAGTCGCGGTGAACCACGCCCGCTGATGGACCAGCAGTCGTTCACACTATAGGTAAAAACATGCTGCGCGATAAGTGTTCCAGAAAAGTATCCAATGATACTACCCATTTGACGCCACCTTTAGAACCCCGGCATAGTTCGGTTCGTAACGATATGTACTCAGCTAAACTTGACGGTGTTTTTAATTACTTTGCATAACTTTGTGACCCAGCGTCATGCAGTGACCTTGCGTGAGGCTCTGGACCTGCGTTCGTGTAATGTTTCAAGCTGACTTCCCCGTAGTGCAAATTTTTGCAATCCCTGACTTGTAGGTGTACTCTCTGGGTGGTGGATTATGGTTGTGGGTATCAAATTCATGTCAGTAGTTGGTGGTATGCGAAACACTTCCAATCTGCGTAACCCTCTTCGAAACCTGATATTCTCAAAGACGGCTTGAGATACGAGGTAACTTCCGAATCTGTGACAACGTTGAATTCCTCCAGCATCCTTACATAAACGGACAGCATCATGGCAATCGACGTCCAGGAAGTTGAATTCAAGACCATTGACGGTCTCACTTTGCGTGGTGACCTGTACAATGCTGCTGTGTCATTCGAGAAGGGACCGGCGGTCATTATTACGCCAGGTGTATGCCTTTTTCGCTATCTCCAGAAATTGATCAGACCAAAAGTTGACCATGACAGTTCAATTGCGTCAAAGAGATGTTTGTACCAGATGTCGCCGAACAGTTCCAGAAAACCGGCATCACAGCACTGATCTATGACCCGCGAACGCTCGGCCTGAGCGATGGGTTGCCGCGCAACGACATCGATCCAGCGAGACAAGTATCCGACTACTCCGACGCAGTAACCTTTGTAAAGAGTCTTCCAAACGTTGATTCCTCTATGATTGGTATCTGGGGTATGTCGTTCAGCGGTGTCATTGCACTGTCCGCTACAGCTCTGGATCCACGCATTCGCTTCTGCATCGCCATCTGCCCGCTCTTGAACCTCGAGTACGAAGCATCCAAGTTTCCCAAAGTGCTTGCCAAACTTCAGCAAGACCGGGAGTCGCAGCTCACGGGGAACAAGCCTTTATATGTCCCAGTGTTGACGGCTGAGGGCAAAAATCCCGCTGGCATGGGTTTGGGAGCAGACAAGGAGGAGTTTGACTAGTAAGTCGCACAATGCTTACGAGTGACGAAGATACAACTCACCGGTGTTCGTAGTATGGTCAACGCTAAATCGCGTGGTGCCCCGCGACATGAAAATCACACTACGTTCCAATCGTACTACAAGATAAAGCTATGGCAACCACAGGGTATCATGCGATACCTGGACCGTACACCCGTGTTGATGGTAGTGCCGGAGCTGGACCAGATTTCGCCACCCGAGGCGCAGATTGCGCTACATGGGACGTTCCCGGAGCCGAAGGTGTTGCATATTGCTCCTGGTAAGGGACATTTGGATGTGTTGAGTGGAGACGACTTCCCCATGCTGTCGGCTTTGCAGGCGGAGTTTGTCAAGAAGATTGTCGCAGCTTAGTCGTGACAAACTGATCCACATTGTACCTGACCTTGGACGGACATGGACGTGATAAAGGCGTTGAAATGAGTGGTTGATATATCATTCATGCGAAAGCCAAACTATCTATCCCACATCGATCTCGACTATGCCTAGTCACTGCGAGCGAATTCGTGACCGGTACCTATGTGAGCTGGAATAACCTACGACTATATACGTAGTCCCTAATCCTGTTGATATACACTTACGCCGCCTACAAAGGCTCAAAATCACCACTTAGAGCTAAAAAGAAAGTCTTGAGTACCATTTAGGTATACTATCAATGAAGTCTCTAATAATTGAAAAGACCTTGTCGTTTTCCAGGCGATCACGGATTATTGTGACACCTAGTGTCCATTGGTGACAGGTTTTGTCGATTGGCAGAATGCGTTAAAACGTCTGCTTTGTATCAGAAGCAATTCCATGCTCGATAATTCTCTGTTCGACGGCGGAGCAATGAAGCGGAAGACTATAGACATGACATGGCGTTGGTGTGCTTTGGACAGTAAAGGGTGTGATCGTCAGAGTTCTTCGCGAGATCTCGCAGCCAGGAAACTTGTCAATGTCTCTATACTTATGTAGTACCTAGAGCAAATGGCGACGATGAATATTCCCAAGCGTACTGAATACATTCTAATACAACCGCTCAAGTTTTAGACTGCCTACTGCGGCACAGTGCATACCACAGATACACAGGTGGCTGTGAGACACACTCATCTATCCTCAATGCACAATGCAGAGTCGACCATCAAAACCTACCTCCAACGCATCAGAACCCACAGCAGTGACGGCCCAAAAGATATTCTCCGGATCCAATCGACGCTTAATATCCAACAACCTCGGATAATTAGCGCCATAAAACTGCGTCTTCCAGTCAATCAGCGGCGAAAAGCTTGCTTCATTCAAGTGAGTCCCCGTATCCTCTGGTACGAGCTCATCAATGCGCTTTTGCGCGAAGCCGACAAGCTGGTCCTGCAAATGCTGCTTCTGAGCCCAGGAAATCGATGAGTTGTAGTAACTCTGGACGAGCAATGTGTTCACTGCGGTGCGCCAGCTGGGCATCACGGAATTGGGCGCGACGGGCTTGCGGAGCGGCTTGATGGAAACGTCTTGGGCGGTTGAGCCGATGATGATTTGTGTGGTATCGGTGATCTCGCGATACGCAGCGATGATCTTGGCTGGGTCGGCTTGACTGACTTCAAGGGGAATGAGACGGCCTGTCATGAGCTCGCCGATGACGTAAGCGCCCCATGGTGCGGGGCCGAAGTATGTTACGAAGTGGTCCAGGTAGGTGGGCAGGGAAGTGATGGTGAGGTTGTAGTCAATATTGAGAGTGTCGAGCTTCGTGGTGAACTCTGACAGCAAGTCACGCATCTGGTCTTTGGTGTAGTCAGGCCGTGTGACGGCTTGCAGATAGAATTGCAGCGGCAGGGTAGCGAACGCTGATTGCGCTCCGCCAGCGTTGATTCCGGGGAGTGCTTCTTGGAAGTAGGTGAATGCTTTCCAGAAGGTGTCATTACTCATCTGACTTCGATCAAAGATGAGTGATGCCCCACCGACGGGTCCGTCAGGGAATGCACGCAGTGTGACCGCGGTGACGACGCCAAAGGTAGATGGACCAGCTCCAGCGAGTGCCCAGTAAAGGTCCTCGTTGTGTTCAGGTGTAGCTTTCACGAACGTGCCATTCGCGAGGACTACCTCCCATTCAAGCACATTGTCAGAAGCCATTCCATAAGCGCCAGAGAGAGGTGAGTGGCCACCACCCTGGAGAAAGCCTCCCGCAATACCAACAGTGGCACAATCGCCACCGACGACCCGGAGGCCAGCATCGTGAGCACCCTTGTAGGCCTCATAACCTCTGACGCCCGCACCGAGCTTCATCGCTGGCCCTTTGTGCCAGGGCTGGCTGTAGTTATTTATTGGTTGAATGGAGTTAATATTGTGAGTCCAGATGCCCAGAGATCCCTGACCAACCGATTTTCCGTTGAAGTCGTGGCCAGTATTCTTGATGCTGACTCTGATCTTATGCTTATGTGCAAAGGCAAGTCCAGCAGAAACATCAGCTGGCTGGCTAACGTTGATTGCATAGACAGCCAGATGGCCCAGCTCACAGGGCGTCGAACGGTCAGTCCATGGGTCACATGTTGAGTTCTGGAACCAATAGCTCATTGGCGTGGCGGGATCCTCTTCGTAGGTAATTGGTAGCTGCCAATTCTCGCGCAGATATTTACACTTCTCCTCGTCGTAAGTTGGGTCGTGGCAAACTGCGCCTAGCGGTACGGATGCAATGAGTCTGCCCTCAATTGTCGAGTTGAGTGTGTCCCATTGCGATTTGGCTGGCCAAGCAGCATCTCCCGGTAGGACACGGCAGTCTGTGTTGTTGGCGTATTGGCCGGCAGAAACGGTGTCAGCCGAGAGCAGCGTTGTAGCAAGTGCTACCAATACCAGTTGGAGGACCATGACTCTCTTGGAAGATCGGAGTGAACAAGAAGCTGTTCAGAGAGAACGATGTAGAATTAGGGTTTTTTTCTCTCCTCCAGCGAACGAAGCCGAGATGAAAAGATTGTTCGACGCAGTTTATTTGACTAATCATGGGAGCCTTTTCGACATTTATATTCGTATGAGAATATCGGTTTCTCCTCTTCAGACTGGCCTCGGCCGTTGAACGGACCTGAAATTTGCCTCTTCTAAAGCCGCCCAGCCGTGGCTTGAAGACCCGTGCCGCCAATTGCAGACCTTGGTGAACGCCCAACCCACAGATAGTTCTGGCCTCGTAAGCTGATTGTATGCCCCGCCGAAGAGGACCCTGAGAGTCTGAATCATGGCTTCGGTGACTCAAATTGTGGCTGTCAAATGCTTACCGGTAACGCCGCTGAGGCTTGCTGACCCGACTCCTGGGCCGTTTGAACCGGGGTTCATTGTATGCTCGTTCTTCCCATGTTGATCTCCTACCGGTCAATCTCACTAGAACAGTGGCGGCGAGCTGGCAGATCTCGTATCTGCAGTGGCAATGCGAGCCAGGCCTGGAGCGATGCCCGACTGGGTCCAGAATGGGCCAGTACGATCACTTGGGGGAGGGTCTGGTGCATGGCTGATCGTTTGGCCATCGCGTTTGGCCAGGCTCTCAAAGAAGTGGTGGCTTTCGAGGGCTGTCGATGATGTAGCGGGTCGGAGCTGTCTCGTGTAATGCTGTCGTTGTGTGATGGGGGGAACAGTCAAGCCCCCACACACATGGCCTTTCGTGCAGCACAAGGGCGACCCAAGCTAAGCAATCACGCGAAACAGAAACATGAGCTGCTCATTTTGAATAAAGCTCTCCGAACGTTCGACGTAGAAAGTAATTTTATTCTTCTACGACATTCTAAAAGTACTATAAGAGGTGGGGTGAAGAGTAAATCTCAGATAAAGTACACACGCCGAGATCATGCAACAGCTGCAGCCTTTGCACCTTTCACACTCTTCCATTCGCCTGCAAAAGCCAAGAGAAACGTGATCGCAGCCAGAACAGTCGCAAAGAGCCACGAATCTTTGAGACCCACCATGTAGGACTTAAGTACAGCGACGAGATCGGCCCCTTGAAAAACGTCACGAATTTCCGTCGCACCTACCGCGAAAACCTGCTCGGATGTAATGTTGGGCGCGAGGTCTGCCAGTGCTGAAATGAGTCGATTGTTGAGCAGTGTCTGCGACGCCGATACACATATCGCTCCCGCCACTAGCTGGAAGAACATGACTATCGACGTGACTACTGGTATATCCTCAGAGGTCGAGAAGGCCTGTGCGACAATGACAGGAACCTGGATGGCCAACCCGATA
The DNA here is from genome assembly GCA_010015725.1 of Amniculicola lignicola CBS 123094. Taxonomy (NCBI): domain Eukaryota; kingdom Fungi; phylum Ascomycota; class Dothideomycetes; order Pleosporales; family Amniculicolaceae; genus Amniculicola; species Amniculicola lignicola. The sequence goes on along the minus strand of ML977738.1, from coordinate 11,338 downwards.
CCCATACCAACCAGAATCTGGAAACCTACCACTTCCCCGACCGTGGAGTCAAGATCGAGCGTATACATCAGACCGGCCCCGACTGTGAGTAGAGCAGAACCACTGATGAGGAAGACGTGGTAGTATCCGACCCGACTAAGGATGAAGCCACTTGCGAGGACGAAAGTTGACGTTGAGAGAATGAGTGCGAGATTTCTAATACCACTTTCTGTGGCGGAGAGGTGGTTGATGACCTGAAAGTACTGTGGTAGATTGTATACAAGGAGGAAGTTGGTCGAGTTCAGACTGCGAGTACGTCGTTAGTGATCGGAAAAACATCTTGGCGGAACGACACGAACAAGAAGATGAATGCCGACAGTGCTGCGACTGTTCGCTGTGTCATTATTCGGGTAACGAGGGAGGCGTTTTCGCCCGCTCGCCACTGCAAGACGGCAAAGAGAACAGTCATGACCACACTGCCTACGAGGGTACCAATGACGCCGGGAGAAGACCAAGGCTTCAAGGTACCACCCCACTGCATAGCCATCGTGAAACTGACAAGAGCACCCATGCCGAGGATGATACCTGGGATATCCATGACCAAGATGAGTTCTTTTCGGCCGATGGGTGCTGGCTTGACTGTGGCAGGCAAGCGAAAATAGATGAAGATGATTAAGAGGGCGAAGCCACCTATGGGCAGATTGATGTAGAATCTGGAATGTAGAGATCAGCGGTAGACAGAGAAACACCATAGGATATCGCACTCACACCCACCGCCAGCTCACCTCGCCAGTGAGCGCACCACCAAGTGGGGGGCCAGCAACACTTGCGACACTAAACACGGCGCCGATGAGGCCAATATATGTTGGAACTTGCGCAGGCGGTACAATGTACGCCATGGCAGTATACACGCCTCCAGTAACGCCAGCCCCACCAAGTCCGGCAATGGCACGGCCGACGATGAATGTAATACTATTTTGTGAAACGCCTAGGGTTCGTTGAGTTGATGCGTCCGCCAAAATTGGGCAGGGTGAACGTACCGCAAATCAAGCTGCCGACCTCGAACAAGACGACTGATACCACAAAGGTGATATTGATATTGAAGTGCTTGTATGCTTTGCCCCATGCTGATTGGAATATGGCCAAGGTGATGAAGAACGCAGCAGCGTACCAGCCGACATCTGCGGCCGACTATGGAGGGTATCAGCTTGAGACACATGAATGCTGCCAGTGCTGCAAGACTTACATGGAAATCATCCGTGATACTTGGGATTGCAGTCGCGATGATGGTCTAGTGAGTCGTTGGCAACGATGCGCAAAATGCAAAGAAAGGGGCTGCTTGTGACGTACCATATCAAGGGCGATCTATGGATATAATTGGTTAGTCTGCATATGGTGTTACAGAAGTCCAACTCACCCACCAAGAACATGCTCAACAGCAAGGCGAAGACGACCAGAAAAAAAGGCAGCCCACTTTGATAGTCAGATCCAGGCTTTGCTTGGCTGTTCTCGGTAGAGCCATGTTGAGTGAGACTGGTGGTGGTTTCTGGTTTGTCGTGCTCGTCGGCTACCAGAGGTCGTTCAGTTGAAGCCATCTCGCAATGGAAGTGAGATGTCGGGAGAAGTGAGGGCCTATGGCCGTTTGTCGCCAGCTCTCCATCACATCTGAGGCGACTGAGCACAAATGTGCAACATTTGTCAGCCATGCCGCATTGGGGTCCCGGATGCAGTCGTGTTTGTTACTTTGTCACTTCTGCTTACCTTAGCTCATGTGGGGTTAGTTAGTAGCCTTACCGTGCATGTCAGCATCTCTCGGCGAGAGTCAGCAAGATCCACCTGGGCGTGCAGGACGGCTCGGCGCGTCTTCCGAGGAGCTCGTATTTATTGAGTCCTAACCAAAACTCTTTCCGCGAACTCCAACAAACATATCTCTACAACAACAAAAGCTTCAAACTTAGATCTTTCTTAATCATGTAGAGTGGCTGGTGCTCTGTTACTATAGAAAGATTTAAGAGATAATATCTTTGTCCTGTATTGTGCAATAGTTCTACGCAAGCTAACATTTATTGAGCCCTGCCCCTCACCAAAACCAGATAATACGAGCTCCTCGTACTGGCCGCTGTAGCCATGCAGGGTAAGCCATGGACAGGCCCACGTGTCTAGCCAATACATTTTGACCATTCGATCTCATGTGACTTTCTACAGCAGCCCCCCGAACACCGTCTCAACAACATCACAAATCTCTTCCGTGTAAGCCCTCGGTACCTCATGCCCACCATGATGCTGCAACACCACCTTCGAATTCTCCTGACACAGCCCAACCAAATCCTTACTGTGGCAAAACCACTTATCCTGCATACCCATGACATGTCCCGTCGGCAACCTGATGCGCACCTCGTCAACTGTGGGGTGAAACATCTGGTACTGCACGTCATCGCACGAAGCCCGCTCCAGCTGTGCGGGATTACGCAGATACGCAGGGTCCGTCACCAAGTGGGGTGGTATGCGATTCGGGCGGGCGTGCGCATTGGGAAGCGTGTTGCGAATGCCAAAGTAAGCGCGCGCATCAATACCCACTTGCGCAGCCTTGGCGAATGGGATGGGCGAGCCGATGAAAATTGCGGCTTTGAAGGACAGCGGTGTGGATTCCAGCTCCTCGTGCAACAGTAGAGAGGCTGCTACAGCGGCGCCTTGGCTGAAGCCCATGACTGCGTCAAAGGGACCGTGGGTTTTGATGATCTGCCGGATTTGCTCATGTGCGTCCTTGACTTTCTCCACGGTCGGGGTGTTGTACCAGGTAAGATATGGGGGTGGGTAGTGGTCGCGCACTTCCTCCGCTGATTCGCATTCGTATTTGCCATCGAAGAAATGGAACTCGTAATCTACAGGCAGCATCGCGCGTAGGCTCTCTATTGACAAGTTAAATTGTCTATACTATGCTGACCTTGATACAACTTACCTGTCTGTTTCTGGAACACGGCTGAGTTCACTCCTTGCCCGTGAAGACAAAGTACACGCACCGGCATGATTGGCTGTGGGGCTAGCAGTGTTGTTGGAGATTTAGCAACGAGGACATCTGCAGCTTGTGCCTTTTTTGTGCCCCTTTGGCTTCAGAAAGCACTAGCAGTTCGCTCCTTACCATAGCGTGATGCACCCATGGAAGGCTGACTGCGGTGGGTAGTGGCATGCATTTTTGGTCTGTAAGCTCTCTGGTCCACCTATGGTCGCATGACAGTGTAGTGAACGGAAACGATTACTATGCATCGTTCTCACATGATCGATGTTCTCCATGTGGCACCAGACATTGGCAAGTAAGGCATTATACATGATGAGCTCAGGTCTCTAGTGCAGTCCATCGGTCGCAAGACAGCGCCTAATCGCAACATGGCTTTCGAGCAAGTTGAAGAATCTCCGCGGTCCTTGTCTAGCACGGCACTGCGCTTTATTTTGCTCGCAACTCTCCTCTTACTGTGGGGAACATCGCTTGCGATATATCGTCTGTTCTTCAGTCCGTTATCCAAATTTCCTGGGCCCAAGCTCGCCGCAGTCACCGGATGGGTGGAAACATACCACGACGTCTTTCGGGGCGGTCAATTGATCTTCAAGCTCGGAGAATGGCATGAAGAATATGGTTCGTCTTCCGATGTGATCCCTTGTCAACTAGGCATACGCTGATTGATGACAGGTCCCATCGTGCGTATCAACCCTTGGGAGGTGCACATCGCAGATCCGGATTTCGTGCAAGTCTTGTTCGCCAGCAACTCTCAATTCGACAAGAAAATCGAGTGGAAATATCGAACTGGCATCCCCCATTCGAGTTTCGACACCATCGAGCACCAGCAGTAAGGCAGCATGAATCCACCCACCGAAGCAGCACCATCTGACACCTCGCAGCCACCGTATGCGCCGGTCGGCAGTGGCACCATTCTTCTCCAAGCAGAAGATATTGGGCATCACTGACTTCATCAGTCAGAAGGCGCAGCGGCTGTGTGATCGGCTGGAAACCGAGTTCGCGGGTTCGGGCAGACCAGCCATTTTGAACAACTGTTTCACAGCCATGACATTCGATGTCATCACGCACTACGCCTTTGCGCGCTCGTTCGAGTACATGGAAGATCCGAACTTCGAAGCGCCCTTCACCAACGCGGCGAAGGAACTCGCAACCACGTTGCATACCATGGGCCACTTCCCGTGGCTCTTGTCTCTGTTGCAGGGGCTCCCCCAAAAGTGGTCGGTGGCGATGAATCCAGCCATGGGCGCTATCTTCGGATTTCATGGGGTGAGTCTCGTGGGTTTTCGATGGAATTGTTGGTGCTGACTCCACCTAGGAAATCGAAGACCAGATCCGCGCCATCAAGTCTGGATCTAACGACGCGCACAAGGATGTCGAACATAAGACGGTGTTTAGCGAACTTCTCAACTCTGACCTGCCTACCGAAGAAAAGGCGGTTGAGAGACTCAAGCATGAAGGCAAGCCCACCCATCTTCATACTCAGAACACCACACTCACATGTCCAGGCGGATCAATCGTTGCAGGCGGCGTCGAAACAACATCAACCGCCTTGTCCAAAGCCACCTTCTACGTCCTCGAAAACCCCGCTATTGCGACAAGGCTACGTGCAGAACTGGATTCTGTGTTTCCAGACCCGCGTATAACCCCGTCCTTAGCCACTCTGGAAGCACTGCCGTACCTCAGCGCAATCGTCAACGAGACCCTTCGCATCACGATTGGCATCTCCTCACGCACAGCGCGGAAGTCCCGCAAAGCGCCCATTATATTCAAAGACATCATTATCCCAGCCGGTGCCGACTTTAGCATGACGGCGTACTACACTCACACTGACCCGCGCATCTGGGACAAGCCGCATGAGTTCGTGCCCGAGCGCTGGCTTGGGAAGGCGTTGGCAAAGAATGACGAGCCACTAAGTAAGTACCTAGTTGCGTTCAGTAAGGGCCCGAGAATGTGTCTTGGGATCAATCTGGCGCGTGCAGAGCTGTATATTGGAATGGCTGTTGTTTTCCGTAGGCTCGAACTCGAGTTATTTGAGACTGGGCGAGCTGCGGTGGAGATGAAGGCTGATTATTTCATTCCGTTTCCTGATCGGGCGACTAAAGGAGTGAGAGTTCTGGTGAAGTGAGCGAGAGTCTGGGGATCGCAGTCTTGATCGCTTGGAGGCACAAGTCAGGGGCAGGCTCGACAAATTCGTTGTTCGTTACTGTGTATCAGCCCGAAAAGGTTCATGAGTCCCCCTAACAGACTCTGTGTTGCTTCACCGCACTTTGGCCAATGCTCACAACAGCAATAACAAGCGCCGCCTGTTTGTCGTGTGAAAGCCCTCAATCCTTCGCTGCGAGAGCTTCCTTGAATTTATCGCAGCTCAACTTACCTTTCGCACGCTTGTTCAGATCACCACCATGTCGGACCAGGACCTCTACTACCTCCATTGAGCCGAGAGAAAAGGCCATATGCACGGGGGTCCAGCCGTGAACATTCGTGGCGTTGGGATTTGCACCGATTTTAAGTAGCCTCAACATCACCTTCACATGTTTACCAAGACTGGCCCTATGGAGAGCTGTGTTGCCGTCACTGTCGAGTTCATCGACGGAGTAGCCTAAGCCCAGCAGCAGGCCTACGAGGCTGTCATGACCGGCCTCGGCCGCGATGTGGAGGTTCGTCTGAAAGGGCTCGTCGTCGTCTAGGTCGTTGTCTTGTCCAAAGTAGCCATCGACAAAGACGTTGGGGGTGGTGATACGAGTATTGATTTGTGACTTGCACCCGTGTTAGCGATTAGCCGGCTTCGTGAAATGTCTCGGATTTTACCGTATCATTGCTGCTTTCAGATCCACTCTGGGTGCGACTCGCTCCGGTGTCAGGCCACGTGGTCCTGTTCGTGTCTTGGTTGGAGTAGAAGCCCCCAGTGTCGTGAGTGTTGAAGACCATGGCCTCGGCTGGAGGGTCGTGGGGTCGTAGCAGAGCGTGACGTGACTGCGTCATGGACGATGGGAAGGTGAAGTCGGTCAGGTCCATGTGCGAACTGCATGTCACTCAGCCAGATCTCCACGCCATAGCCAGACGGCAGGAGCATTGAGGTTATCTTACTGTGGCCGCAGCGATGACGAAATAAGCGGATCTTGAAGTTGGCGGAGCAGGCCTGTAATCGTGGCGTCCCCTCGTAGTGTGTGGCTGTCCTTGGCGGTCGTCGATGCGGGGTCCTGGCCTTGCTCAGACGTCTGCAGTCCAGTTGCGTGGGGGTGGGAGAGCCCCCCCTCACTGCCCCATGCCAGCACATCGTGGTTTGACTGCGGGCGCGGCTGTATGGTTGGCCCGCTCGCTGTAGCTGCAGCGGACGATGCCGTTGTCGTAAACGGCTCTCCTCCGTTCTGAGTCGCCTTCTTGCCTGCAGTGCCCGAACGGTCAGCATCAAGGGCCGAGTCGCCGCAGAGGCCTGCTAGCAATCTGAACCACTTACTGCGAAAGCGCCGCTGTGCGTGTCGGTTCTGAATCTTTCGCCGTTCAACGGCATCCATGGTGGAGGATTGCATTGTAGAGGTATGAGAGCAGATCCTGTGAATCAGATTGAATTGCATCTACATACGAGAAAACAAGCTTAGGGCCTTATGTAGTTGGAAGGCGCACTGTGCCACAGATGACTAAGCATCTATGATATGCAAAAAATGGAGGAATCGCTTGGCGTCCCAACCTCGCGCTTCTTACGCGCGTCCCTAGTAAATTTAGCCACTACGCGACAACCTCCAGCAACAGGACATATACGATACTATTGAGGCTGTAAATATTAGTGTGAGGCTCTATCGTGATACATTTTTTGGTGTTTTTTTCAGTACCAACGCGTGGTTTCCAGCAGCACCATGTACCGCGCTAGGAATAATCGAGGAGTAGCAGATTCTGCACCAGAATGCACTTTTGTCAAAGGCTTGTTAAACCCGTGTGGCGTCTTTCGTCGCTTCCATTCTGTGGTACGATAGAGCGTTAGTGCTTAGGCACACTCGTTGACCGTACGTGCTGCATCTAACATGGAGATAAGAGGTGTGCGCGGTAGGAGTGTATGGCGAGATAATACAACGCTGTAATGAGGCGAGGCCTTAGCTTAAGTGCAAAAGCGTCACCCCTACTCCTTCCTGCACGGATGTTGCATGCAGGAGCGAATCTAGCTGACTGGTGATTTTGACTGGTGATTTTGCCACGGGTCAAAGATTAATACTGCGGGTTGTAAAGTCACTTTTCATGCATCTTGTATTAAGTGTAGGCCCTGCCGAAGCTACCTCGTAAATTTCCCCGTCCTTTCTAGGGGTAACTCGATCGCCAATTCATCTATTTAAGAACCTAAGTGCTCCCTCTTATCATCTTATTCTCTCACAATCTGTTACGATGAGAAATCCGAGCTGCTCTCCTGGGTCTAAATCCTCCTTCCAAACCGTGTTACTAGTAAGAACTATAGCTGCTACATCTGTGGAAGTTCGCCAATCTGCTTTGGTGCATCGCGCCCATAACATATTGATTTCAACAATGTCATCTTAGTCAGGATGCTGTCAAAGCTTGAATGAGATGGCGGTGCTGAACTTAGGCGTGAGTTTCCAAAAGGTTATAAAAAGTATTTCCCACAATTTTGTTTCGTCCCCAGTTGCTGTTGCTACCGCCTGCCATTCATTCGGTATTTTCAACTTTTCAATCGCTTTCACCATGCTGCCATTGGCTCTTACTCTTCTCTTCGAAACCGCTGCCATCAATGGCTCGCCGGTCGAGTAAGTATTCTTAGCAAGAGGGATGAAACATTTGACTGATAACGACTAGGCACCGCGCTGCCGACACCCTTAATACCCGCGCCATCGCTGCCGGAAAGCAATACTGCTTTCCGGCAATGGCGAGCTCAGCGACAGAGCATAGTTTGCTGGGCTCGCAAACATGGCGGATTTCGGGCAGGCCACCCCTGGGGATACGGTGAAGGTACGGACGTCTGGCCATGCTGCGAGGAGAACGCGGAATTAATCCGATCATGGTGTGATTCCATTGAGAATTCTCGCGATATATTCAGATTTGCTGCTGGGGACGTCCTCGCAGACCTTGCTGCGAAAAATGGACAGAAGCTCAGATGCCACACTCTCATCTGGTACGCCTGACTGCTTACATACCTAGGTCAGTGGGGGCGGCTTCGACAACGCAACCCTCATCTCCATTATGAAGAACCACATTACGAAGATAATGACCTACTATAAGGGCAAATGCTATCATTCGGACGTTGCGAATAAGGCCCTTAGTGAGGATGGAACCTTCCGCTCCAACGTCTTCTTGTGAACTCGAATCCGGATGTGGTGCAGGCTCACGCAGCATCAACTCTCTATTGGCGAGATCCGATACATTCAGCGATTTAGTCGCAAATGCATCCGAGCTATATTCCCCTATCCCGTTCGAAGACAGCCCTCTGCATTCACTACACAAAAGGACCTTCCGGTATACGCTGGACCAAAATAGGCAGTACGTGGGCAAGAGCCGACCGAAGAAGGGCGAGTCCTTGAGCTACGTAGTGCCCATCCTGAACTCCGCGGATGGGGGGGATACAGAGTTCGGTGTTGTCTTGCCATTGTTTTGGTGAAGAGGTAATGAAACGAACTTACAAATACAGGAATTTGAATCTAACGTGGTCAGGCCAAAGCGGAGCCGATGAGAGAGCATATAGCCAGTTCCAATCGTTTGCAGACCGGGCTTTTCAGATCGGAACCAATGCTTTGATGGGATGTACAGTCGTTATCCTAGTGTCCAACGAGGCGGTTTGGATGGTTAGTCCAAACAACACACCTTCCGCGTCACTTAACACACCCGATAGATTGTTGATGAGAGTATGAGCAGGCACATCTTTGGGAAGCTTACTCTAACGGCGGCACTGATTCCGCCTCTGAGCCAGCCTTCGACCAGCGCGTAATTCAATTTCTCAAAAGTGAAGATATAACAAACCCCGCTGCATCTCCGACCATTGTCAACGAGCCCCGGTGCCTGGGCGATCCAAAGTACAAGACGGACTTCAAAGTCTACATACCACCCGAGGGACCTGGAATCGATGCTCCGAGGTTCGGCTCCTCGAGAGGGCAGAGAACCCTGTTGTTCATTATGGCCCCAACAGTTCGTGGAGCGACCTCAAACTAAGACGCACTCCGATACCCTCAGCGCGTAAGCAGCATTCGAAGTGCAATCAACGGCCACTTGAACAGGGCGCCTGGCTATGCCGAGCACAAGTGTGTGACGCTAGATCCGGACAATGTGCCAGGCGACGAAGATAAAATGTGGAACTCGATGAGAGATACGATGCTTTTCCAGTACGATCCCAATAGTGATGGGAATGGAAAGAGGGCATGGCGCCTGTAGATAGAGGATGAGTTCACTTCGGCGGAGCTGAAATAGCGTTGACCCTGTATGTTGCAGTTACTGTGTGTAAAATAGTCCCACGTAGTTATCTCAAGAATTCAGGTAGCTCACACTTTCCCTCCTCATTACGAAGTATGTATTTTGAGTATCATTGGCTTGGAGTCTCAAGCCCTTTCGTGTGCACGAACCGCCAGAACTCTTTCAACCAATGATATCATCCATCTCAAAGCTATGACCATGCGGTCGAGGCCGAAAAGCCGCCGACCACCCCGTCTTACGACCTCAGATCACCATTCGTCCCACTCACACCAACCCCATGGAGAATCTACCGTTTTCTTTGCTTCAAGCAATATGCGAACAAGTTGCTATTCTGGAGCCAAACCGGAGTAGCTTGTGGGCTTTTGCACGTACCTCAAAAGCGTGCTACGCAGGGACTGGCCGTGAAAGGTTTTCCCGCATTCTTTTTAAGGTGAATGATGAAGAACGGTTTCGGCAGAGCTTGCTACATCTCGACGGTCTGCTTGAAACCACCGGCTGCAGGAGACATGTACGTGTCGTGAAAATTTGCCAAACCGAAAATCTCCCTACTCAAATCATGCGCAATGGATTTGATGAAATCGAAGATCCCTTCAGCATACCGCCAATATCTCGTATTGACTTTTATGCGGGAGCACCAGCGCCCCAACGAGATTTCTGGGGGATCTTAGCTCGCTTTCTCTCGAAACTCGCGCTCCGAGACCTTATCTGGGCGGTACCCGAACAAGTACCGTCCTGCATTCTCTCTATGCTACACGAACACCTTCCAACCTCCCGTTTACATGTTCAGACGTTCAGCCTCCGCAGTCTTATCCAAGGGAATAATCCCCAGAGTATCTCAGACACGGACTACCTACTAGCAACATCTCCCTGCTTGTACAGCATTCTCGGTCCTTACTCTCCGTTCGATCCGGCAGGACGTGCAGACTACAACGAGGAGGCTATACAAGAAATGGCAGCAGGGTCTACCCCAAGTTTAAAGCATGTTCACGTGTGGTCCAACTACAGAGCCAGTCCTTCAGGGGAATTGAACAGACGGCCACGGAGGGAGCGGTTGCCATGGCTGGGATTCCATCCACAATCCGTAGACGAACCACCTGAGCGACTTCGAACTAAAGGAAAGGTTGAGAGTTTAAAGATCAACGCGGCGGCTCAGGTAGATCAAGCTCAGTTTGCTAGATGGGAGGCACATGTCAACGTTTCGCATCTTCGTTCCCTTCAATTCACGAGGTATGTGGCTCTCGAAGTTTTGGACAGACTCAGTGAACTCGCAGAGAGTGGGCTCCTCGATCATCTCCGAAATCTCTCCTTGCCACCCGGCCTGTCTCGAGCAGGCGGAGTTGTCAAGGACTATCCTGCTATGCAACGACTGCTCTTATCCTTACAGCCATTGGACTCGCTCTCCTTGGAATCCATAGGCAATTCAACTTTCGATGCAGCCATGGAGCAGCACGGTGCGAGTCTGCAGAGCTTCCGCGGAAAGGATACAATTCTTTCGTGTGAACAAATCAAACGACTTGGAAGTTGCACTAGAATGCGAAAACTGACGGTTGAAGCGCTTCGCATTGGAGGGAACGAGGAAGAAGTGACTATTTACCGTACCCTACGCGCAGTGCCGAATCTTGAAAAGCTTTCGCTTAAACTTCATTGCGTACTCAATCGTGTGCGCCCAGATGGGGAAGACGAGCCTGCGATGGGCTTCGGAATATTTGAAGTAGCCGAAGAGGAGGCACAAGAGATGAAGGACGCATTCCGCCAGACCTTCATCAATGCTGCTATGGATGAGCATCTCGCACAATCCATATTTGAAGAACTAATGGGGGTCGCCAATTCTGCATGTGATGCCATGACGTCAAAGCTTGCATGTATCCAACTTTAGGGTTAGGGTTAGGGTTAGGGTTAGGGTTAGGGTTAGGGTTAGGGTTAGGGTTAGGGTTAGGGTTAGGG
>ML977737.1:0-32214 GCA_010015725.1 Amniculicola lignicola CBS 123094 | reverse complement strand
GAGGAGGAGGAGGAGGAGGAGGAGGAGGGGGAAGAGGGGGAGGAGGGGGTCGTACTGCTGCCGCGTAGCATACGTCTTGTAGTCTGGACATGCTGCCTTGTATTTAGTTGGGTCAATTGCGGCATTCAAGGGCTCCTGGACACCACCAGCGTCCATGGCAGTTGCTCCATAGCCCAAGAGTCCAACACATATCCCCAAACACCACATTGTTGAGGTGGTCTTGAGAGCCCTGCACGCTTGCGATGTGCTGATGCTGGCAGCTAATAATGCAAGGAGTGGCGCGGAATTAAGCTCAGCAAGGGCGGACCGTGATCATGACTTTCGTTTGTCTAGTAGCGAATGTCGCATCGAGTGCGTCGAGCTGTACAAAGAATGGGGGGGGATTCAATTGAGAGGGTGAGAATGCCTGGAGGTCTGGCGGCCCCCAAGCGTGGAGCTCGCATCTGTCATCATCGCCGGGTGGTTTCAGAAGTCGCGCCCCGCCACTCCTGCAGCGCAACCTCGGGGCTCCGAGCTGCCCAGAGGGACATCACAGACACTCCAGGCACTCCTCTCAAAGACGTCCACCAAAACAGGCAATTTGCCAGCGCCGTGAGGTTTCCTTACTTCAGCGGACGTTTGCTTTGTCATCGAGCTGTGCGAGGCTACAGGACTACCGCGTCCCCACTTTCGCGGGAGTTCCGCTCTTGCGCCTACTACTTCATGGAGAAATGTGTACGAGAGAGCGTCTGAGACGATGGCGCTTTTTTCGACCCAACAAGCCGCCTCTGCATGGTGCCTGGAAACAGGTGTCCAGCTGCTGTAGGCATCGGCATATTTCTATCGGGAGTGGGGTGTGTTATGAAGCTCCCTCGACAGGGCCGCGTGAGACGGGTAGGTACCTCTACACATTCGGTATTGTATTGTATGTCACTCTCTGTTACTGACCTCCTTGAAGGACTCTAGTGCTTGTTACCACCAGCTCCATCACTTTGGCATATTGTAAAACTTGACAACCCTTTTCATCTTCTCTTCTCCGCCATCCAAGGAGAGTGAGAACCCCCTAGTCAACAATATTCAAGACATAACAAGAATTTGCTAGAAAATTGTCCAAGCGCCCCCCCTTAGATACGTCCCTCCACCGTCTCCACGCTGGAATCATAACAACAATGATTTTAAGCGGGTACCGTATTATTCCATCCCTCTTCGGTCCATCAAAATCCCTTATTGACACCCTTCCACTCAGGATCAGCAAGATGAGCACGGTACAAGTTGTTTGGCCAACTCGCAGCAGGTGCCTTGCCTGGTCTCCGAATCGCCTGGTGCACCACTGAGTCTCCCAGCACTTGCTCAATATCTCTTCTTTCCCAGATACTCTCAAATGTAGCTCTCAATCTCGTGACCTCGTCTGGTTCTCCCGGGAAGAATTCGTTGATCCTCCCAAAGTCCATCAGGACGGCTTCACGTACCAGTTTGGCAAGCGGGGTGATGCGTTCCGCGATACCAGGGGATGTGTGTAGCGCGATGGCCACCCATACCTCGTGTGCGTCTTCGTCACTGGCTCCAAACTCGCGCAACAGAGCCACAGCGGCATCGGCGCCTTCGACCTCGAATCGCTGGGGTCCGTCGTATTGACTGACAGTTCCGATGTCGTGGAGGATGCACGCTGCGAAGAGCAAGTCGTGCTTGCCCTGGCTTTGGAGAAATATGGAATCTGATCTTTGTGCCAATTCCTCGGCATACTGGTAGACTCGGATGCTGTGATTCAGAATTGATGGATGGAGAGTTGACGAAGCCAATTCGAATGCCTTTTTCGCGATGGGGGTTGCTGGTGCAGCATCTGCTGGCAATGTTCCTGTTGCGTTGAAATCTTCTCGACCGCCTTGAGCGAGCCCACTGCTGGGAAAGCCTTGAGGGGACATGCTGAAGAAGTCGCTGTCCTTGAGTGGAGGGGAGAGGAATGCATAGTCTGAAGAAGGTCAGTGTCTCCACTCCAAGGTATTTATGCAGTGCTCGTACGTCTAGTCGCTACACCGTGTTGGCACATTTTGGGTCAGACTAATCAACGAGATAGGATGTGAGACGACTTTCCATGTGTTCTTGTCTTCGTATGATATAGTCGGATAGCGCGCCCTATTGTCGAGCCAATTACCCTTCAGCTCGTCAGGATGCTGTTCTGGAACATCTTGTACCGGCTTTCCAGTTCTTTCGCCTCTACCCGCCTTGTTGTCAGATAGGTCCGAATCCGGCTTAGTTCCAAGGTTGGTTTCGGCCACCACCTGACTGATACCGGAAAACCCAGACAGATGAGTTGTTTGGGGCCTCGGAAGTTCTTTTTGATTCATAACTGCCTCTTCAACAAGGCATCTAACCGAGCTCAACGTTGGGGTGAGAAATCACAAGCCTTGCAAGTGGTTTCGTGGTGGTGCGCGTCTCCATTCACCAGCACCACAGTCAACAGAGATATCTTTCATCAAATCCATTATCATTACCCTTTTCTAGCATCGCTCTTCTATTATACATAACGCACGCTCAAGGGAGTGGATAGCTCTCGGCAAATACCTCCCTGATATCCGTTTCTGTGTATTCCAAACTCAGCATGAGCTGCAGCAGGATACGTGCTTTCTGAGGATTATAGAATCCACTCGCAATCGTAAAGGCACCCTCGGTGGACGGGACAAATCCATCACTTGATCGGTGGCTTGCAACCATAGGAATGCCGGTCGCGTTGTACGCGGTTTCGGCGGCAAGGGAAGCCACACGGCTCAACCCACCGGCACCAACTCCGGCGTAAACGATTCCCTCAGCGCCTGCTGCAATGGAAGCATTGAAGAGAGCTGGGTCCATGTCCTGGTGAGCATAGAGTATGTCGACTTTCGCGAGGTCTGACACTTCGGAGACGTTGAACACAGTTCGACCGACCGGCTCGGATGGAGCGAAGAAGAAGTACGGCACTTGGTTAATGAAAACACCAAGCTGGCCAGCTTCGGTGGAGAAGAAGGTGTCCAGGGTGTTTGCGTTGTTCTTGGTGGTGTAAAATGCCGACCCGATACGACTGACAATATTAGCAGCACGTTCGCCGTGGGTATCAAACACTGGCAACTCACTCGTTCAGAGTAATCATAGTTCCCCTGTTCATCCCAGCAGGCGAAGCAGCCAAAGTTACGGCTTGAAGCAGGTTCAGCGGACCATCGGCGCTCAGGGCAGTTGCGGGACGCATAGCTCCAACGATAATGATGGGTTTCGTCGAGTTGACAGTAGACTCGAGGAAGAACGCCGTCTCCTCCAGTGTGTCCGTTCCGTGGGTTATGACAACACCCGTGATTTCCGGCTTGGCCAATTCCACGTTGATCAGGTGAGCTAATTTCAGTGAGATGGTCTCGTTGATTGAGCCGCTGTCAACATTCGAGATCTGGTATCCGGCAATGTTCGAAATGTTCAAGATCTCTGGGACGGCATCGACCAACTGCTGCACGCCGAGACCAACCTGGTAGCCCACGGTCTGTGTGTTGGACGACCCTTGGGACGCAATCGTTCCTCCTGTGGCAAAGATTGTGACATTAGGGAGACTGGCGTTGATGGGAGTTTGGATGTCTTGACGAGTGAAAAGAGGAGCAGCGAGATGAGGGAGCTCTACCGGCGATGCTAAGGCGAGGGAAGTGAACAGAGCCAACACGTGCACAGCGGAGATCATCTTGAGGATGAGGGTGGGAGGAACTGGAGAGAAGTGTCTACACAGAAATTC
This sequence comes from Amniculicola lignicola CBS 123094, assembly GCA_010015725.1. Classification (NCBI taxonomy): domain Eukaryota; kingdom Fungi; phylum Ascomycota; class Dothideomycetes; order Pleosporales; family Amniculicolaceae; genus Amniculicola; species Amniculicola lignicola. Next base: position 28,490 of record ML977737.1, on the reverse strand, counting down.
CCCACTGTCGGCAACAGAGTCTTTATACATGATATTTAGTCTGCTGCAGCCTTCTTGTTCAGCACAGTTTATTCCCCTCACTTGGTAGCTCCAGGTTTTCTTCTCAAGCCTATCGTCTTGGAATCCCACCCAAGTCAGCATCGTTATCTCTTCCCAATGCATCCGAACCAGGCCGGGGAGAGCAGATGGCGTTGGTGGACGGGCATGTCGACCAACGGGAGCTTCTCTACAGCAATTGACTCATCAGGAACGGTCAGGCACACGCTGCGCCCTTATGTAACATGTCACAGCAATTAGGGATAGACCCGTGCCGTTATCAGCAGAAGTGAGGTGCCTTCCACGCGTGCCAAGGGCTCCATTTCGTTGTTGGTAAGTTCGTCAAGGATCTGCGAATCCGCTAACCTGGAGTTCGGAATTACTTTGGGGCAGCCCTGTGACATCATGACTTGACGAGTGACAGGTATGGGTATGCTCTACTATCTTCAGATCTTCACAGCGAAAATGGCTTTCCAGCCAAAATTACCGCCATGTCAAACTCCATTGTCGCCAACCGCTCCGCCTTGAAAGAGTTCTTGGCAAGCATTGCGGTGATATCCGGAGATTTGAGCAACATCACCGCCCCGCCCTTTGTCCTAGCAGAAAACTCAACGACCGAATTACCGCAATATTGGGCCGACCACCCCTCCCTCTTCATCGCACCGGCCAAAGGACAGTCCGAAGAGGAAAGAGCCCTGCTGGTGCTGAAATGGTTCCTCGGGTCGCTTAAAAACCAGCAGCATGCGGGCCGAAAGCCAGAAGATGGCATCAAAAAGCCCTTGAATGCTTTCCTGGGCGAGCTCTTCATCGGGAAATGGGACAGCGAAGCCATTGGCGAAACTAGGTTGGTTTCCGAGCAAGTTAGCCACCATCCACCGGTCACTGCTTGCTATCTGAGCAACGAAAAGTTTGGGGTCAGGGCGGAGGGGTTCACCTGTCAAGAGATTACATTCTCAGGGGGTGTCAATATCAAGCAAAAGGGATATGCCGTGCTGCATCTCGACCAGCATGCAGAAGATTACCTCATTCCAGTCCCCAATGTCAAAGTGAAGGGCATCTTGAGTGGGACACCGTATCCGGAACTCACGGGAACGTACTCGATCATATCCTCCACGAGATACGTTTCAGAGGTTAAGTTCGAGGGCAAAGGGATGATCTTTGGCGGAACGAAGAACAGCTTTCATGCAAGAGTCTTCCATGTGGATCGCCCTTCGGAGGATATCTTCCAGGTTGACGGGCAGTGGAGCGACACGTTCACGATACAGGATGCACAACCCGGGGAAGACATGGAGGTAGTCAATGTCGCTGAAACGGAATCAATACCAATCAGCGTCCTCCCTATTGCAAAACAAGATCCCTGGGAGTCGCGTAGGGCATGGGGAGATGTCATTGGTGCACTGGAGAGAGGTGATATGAAGGGCGTGAGCAATAGCAAGAGCATAGTTGAAGAAGGCCAGCGGAGGATGAGAAAGGATGAGCAGGAGAAGGGGGTTGGTGAATTCCAACGAGTTTTTTTCCAAAGGGTGGAGACAGATCCAGTATTTGAGAAGCTTTCTGAGATTGATCCGGGCTCTTTCACGATAGATAAGGCAGGTGGTAGTTGGAAGGCGAATGAAGATGCAATTCGGAATGCGAAGACGCCATACCATGGGGAGCTGATCCCGACCGGGAGCATCACGGCGGCATCGAATCAAAATGGAGCCAACCAAGAACCGACAGCTGTCGCGAATGGCGAGCAAAGCATCAGACCAGAAGCAGTCAAACAGAGCAATGCCCAATCCGATGCATTGCCAAATGAGGCGCGAGGACAAGGCAATACCAAGACACTGGAAACCGTGCAAGTTGAGGAGTTTCTCCGAGCGAAGTACACTTCAAGCAATCGGTAGTCGGTTGCCTTGTAGAAGGAGCGATATTTGTCCTATATAAAGCATTGCAGGTACTATGAGTACTCGTTCTCTCCGTAGTTCAGACAAGAGCGCTAGGCAAGATGCCCACTGGACTGTTTCTCGTCAAAGCAGAGCAGACGTAATTTTTAATCATGTTCGCATATTCAATGACGTCAGCATAAACCAGCGCCAACTCATTCCTCTTCGCAAGGCTCTCTCCAACATCTCGCGTCCGTACAATTAATTCCCCAGAATGAGAAAAACGCGTGCCACGGGCAAGTGACGCTAAAAACTTTTGCCTACTCACCCCACATTTCGCCATCGTCACCTCTATCCCGCGAACTATATATAAACTGACTTCAACCACACCACATCCACGCCACACAAGGAAAAAAAACTCAATCATGGCTGCATAAATGCTGACACATCAAGTAAAACAAATCCCGAAGCTCGCTACCCTTCTTAGGACCCAGTATTGCTCTCTACACCAAGCAGGAACTTTTCAAGGACACAGAAACATCTCAAACAAAATGCTCTACCCAAAAAACCACAAATCGGAGGGTCCAAAGGCTTCCACTCCAAAGCTCATCTTCGCACCTACTGGTGGGTCAGAGGAGCCCGGCCATGCCGTCCAATACGTGCGCGACAAACTTAACCTGTCAGACCTCTCTACCTCCCCCCTCACCCAGTTCCACACCTGGTTCGAAGAAGCGCTATCCACGAAGGTATACCAACCTGAAACGGTAACTTTCGCAACAGCCTCGCTGCCCTCTGGAAAAGTCTCCGCCCGTGTCGTCTTCATGAAAGAATTAGACGCCAAAGGCTTCGTCATCTACTCAAACTGGGAAACGAGCCGCAAAGCCGATGATGTACGGACCAACCCTTACGCCGCACTAACCTTCTGGTGGAGGGAAATGGAACGACAGGTTAGGGTCGAGGGCCCGGTAGAGCGTCTCACTTCAGAGGAATCCCAGGTGTACTACGATACAAGGATTCGAGGAAGTCGGATTGGCGCGTGGGCGAGTCCGCAGAGCTCGGTGCTGAATGGAAGGGAAGACTTGGAAGAGAGGGTGAAGGAGGTGGAGAAGAGGTTTGAGGGACAGGAAAAGATTCCAGTACCAGAGTTTTGGGGCGGTTTGAGGGTTTTGCCCGAGGTGGTGGAGTTTTGGCAGGGGAGAGAGAGCAGGCTGCATGATCGGTTCAGGTATTCGAAGGAAGGGGATGAGTGGAAGGTGCAGCGATTGAGTCCGTAAGCGGAGAGGAGGGGTTCATCGCGAAGCACAACGATTGAAGGAATTCGACTAGCAGAGGTTCTACACTCTAGAGTGAAAATGATTGCCTGAATACTCTACCGTGAGATTTGGAAAAGGAATTTGATGAAGTTGAAGCATTTTTTCGTAGATGCGCTTCATGCGCCATGCTGATTGGTCCAAAATGCGAATTCTTTCGGAACCGCTGTCCAATCTAAGAACTCCAATCTGAGCTCTTTTCAAGAGGTCAACAAAACAGTCTAAACATTTACAGGAAATGATGACGTCATGAGAATAACTGGCCATCTGTAGGCAGCAATAGAATCGCCTCTACAAGCCCTGGAGGATCTCATATCACAGGGGTTCAAGTCTGTTCGGTTCTTGATCGGAAAGCGCAGCAAAAGGCCGAACAGACGTTACGACCGAGCGGACTTTGCAACTTTCCGCGATATGTATCAAGAAAAAGCGTGTCTAAACCGATATAACCATACATGTGTGAACTCTTATTACGATCTAAGAGGAAGCTAGCTACCAAGTGCTTGAGTATTCAAAGTGACACTCAAGCTATTGGACAAGCAGAAAAAAACACTTGGTCAGCGTTACCGTCTACAAAGTAACTCTCATCTCGATATTCAATTAGTTCGGTAATGTCTCAGTAAATTACAGGTCCCACGTCCTTCGTCCGTGCACTAGACAGATGGCTCGGCAGCATTATGAGCATCGTATCTCTCGCTTGTCGGTGTACCTAGATACCTTTGAGCTTTCGGGCCCGAACGGTGGTTTCTGACATCGTTTATATATCGCGTAGGAAGTCGGTAATTCACCCCTACAGCGATTCCAACAACATTGATCGAAATGTCAACGCAAAAGCCTCTCTCGATTCTCATCTCAGGCGGCGGCATCGCTGGATCAACTCTAGCTCTTGTCCTTGCGCGTCAACCCTCTTTGGACCCCAAACCTATCATCACCCTCGTCGAGCGTTCACCTACACCTCGTACGACTGGACAAGCAGTCGACTTGCGTGGTCCTGCTGTAAAAGCAATCCGTCTTCTTGGGCTTGAGAAGAAAATCAAAGACAGACATACATCTGAGCTTGGCATGAGGTTTATAAATCCGGGGGGGAAGACCATTGCACAATTCGATGCATCAGGGGATAGCGAGAAGCAGAGCGGGCCGACGAGCGAGTTTGAGATCTTGAGGGGAGATTTGGCACAGTTGTTACTGGACGAGGTGGAGGAGACGAAGAAATCTAACCCGGAGGTGAAAATCAATATCGTTTATGGCGAAAGTATCCAATCCCTCGACGAACAAGAAGATGGAGTCACAGTGGGGTTCAACGGCAAACTGGAGACGCAAAAGTTCGATGTCGTTGTCGCTGCAGATGGAATGGCGAGTCGAACACGGTCTATGATTTTCAACGAGTACGCATCAGAGGACATCATCAAACCAGCCGGCTGGTACATTGCGTACTTCACTATCCCGCGTCTCGAAGACGACGAGAGCTACTGGAGTTGGTACAACGCACCCGAGGGCCTAGTCGTGCACATGCGGCCGCACCGCGACTTGAAGACGATGGGTGTCTACCTTTCCATTGTTTTGCCGACAAAAGCACGCAATCCTGAGCTTGAAGCAATTCTTGCGAGGGGCGTAGATGCACAAAAGGCCATGCTCCGCAAACGATTTGCGAATGTGGGCTGGAAAACCGAACGGCTGCTCAACGAAATGGATATCTCAGACGACTTTTACATGCAACAAGTCGCCCAAGTCAAAGCCCCCGTGTGGACAAAAGGCCGCTGCGCGCTCATTGGGGATTCAGCGCATTGTACTATGGGCATCGGAACCAGTCTTGCAATGATCGATGCATATACGCTCTCTGGAGAATTGGCGAAGGTGACATCGAACAGTAGAGAAGAAGTTTCTGGGGCATTGCATCGGTTTGAAGAGCTTGTGATGGCCTTGGTGAAAGAAAATGGAGAAATGCCACGCGGGTTCCCACAGCTGGCAAATCCCCAGACATGGTGGGGCATTGCTATTATGCATGTTATTGTGAGATTAGTGTATTGGACGAAACTTGATAAGCTTTTGATGGGGCTAGGGGAACCCAGTGAGGAAAAGTGGAAGCTGCCCGATTATGGGTGGTAGTGTGGATACGGTTGTGTTACATGAAGGACTAAAAGACTGGCGGTCTTGATTTGTACATTTGATCTTTCTCTCTACTCCCCGAGGCATACCCCCTCCTACACAATCTTCTATGAGCAAGGCGCTGGGAACATTTCTTTGATTACCGAGTTGATGGCCGCAGTATGGCACCCGGGACAACGGCAATACTACATTCAAATATTTGTCAGCTTCTTCCAACTCTTCACATTGTAAGTTGCTGTTAGTTAAACTGACTTTGGTCGCTCCTGGCAGATTCGTTGCGGTCCCCTCATATTCGACACATTTTATTAAATTCTCCCTGGTTGCTGGCGAAAGCTTTTCGATAACCAGTTGCTCAATACACTGACTTGAGTTCATGACATCTATGCAGGCAAACTCGTCCTTTGGGCATTCGTCGGGTGCTTGACTCGCCGTAGTTGTGAGCGCAAAATATGCGATGAGGAGGGCTATCTTGAAGCGCATCATTTTAACTTTTGAAGTGGTATTTAGGAATTGCAGATCCAGAGTGGTAGGCAGTCGAGCGTTACCTACCTGGAAATACTCTTCATTATGCACATAATTTCATCCGACAACCATGCTCTCAACCAATCTCACTTGCTTCGGAACTCTACGCCTTGAAAGTTTCGGATTACGCCCCGCTTCGGCATTGTGAAAACCCCACCAGTGCCCCACAACCTGAGGTGTGCAATCATCAATTTTTGGGTGAGAAGTATCCGACGGGTTGGGTACTATATCAACATAGATTGATGCCTTGCCCTGTGTCCGCTCATGGTCTCGCTTGTATCGCCTAATTGGGAACGAGCCCTATGTTCTCCGGAACCCTGCAGCAGAACATGCGGGAGTGAGTTATTGAAAAGATAGCCGGCCGCTATGAGATTTGGTGATGTTCTAAACTGGTCAATCATTCACTCTCACCATGCAGTGGAAAGGTGTTCTTGCGCTCGCGCTGGCTGCGCCCAGCAGTGCACTGGTCCGCTTCCATTGCTCGCAACTCGTCACCGAAAGACTTGATCCCCTAGTGCAACCCGGATCAATTCCTTCGACACATGTTCACCAAATTGTACACTTCGTCTACTTCATGCGAATTAAATCCCATGCGCTGACCAGTCAACTAGGTCGGAGGAAACTCTTTCAATGCATCCATGGAGCCTGGAGTATACGATATGCCTGCTGAATCAACATGCACAAGTTGCCAGTTCAGCGATGACTTTTCGAATTACTGGACGGCAGTGTTGTACTTCCGCGCACAAAATGGAAGCTACAAACGCGTTCCTCAGCTGGGAAATAACCAGTTCACATCTGCGAATGGTGGCTTGACTATCTACTACATGCAGGACGCAATTTATGAACCTGAGCAGAAATCGAATGTCACTGCCTTCAAACCAGTAAGTTGGCTTCTCATCAACTATCTGAAACGGCGCAACAGTGGGTATTGATACAACGCAGGGGTTTCGAATGTTTATAGGCGACGTCTACGCCAGGACTCTAGAACAGGCCGCACGCTACCGACAACTAACGTATACCTGTCTGGATACGTTTGTCACACGCTCGCCTGAGCTGATAGCGTTTCCCCAACGCAAATGCAAAGAGGGAATTATGACCTCTCTCCGGTTCCCAACATGCTGGGATGGAAAGAATCTGGATAGCCCAGACCACATGGCTCACATGAGGTATGCTCAACCTCTCCCAATCATCCTCACTGCAAGCCCCAGTAAAAAGAAGGCCGCTGACCACAGTCACCACAACTAGTTACCCCGAAACCGGCACCTTTGAATCAGCCGGGCCCTGCCCCTCCACGCATCCTGTCCGCACTGCGCAAGTAATGTATGAAGTGGTCTGGGACACGAAACCCTTTAACAACCTCGAATGGCCTGCCGATGGCTCCAATCCTTTTGTTTGGTCTTTCGGCGATGCAACAGGCTATGCAAATCACGCGGACTACGTTTTTGGCTGGAAGGGCGATAGTTTGCAACGGGTTATGGATAGTCCGTGTCATTTCAAGACGAATTGTGCAGAGTATGGCCATAAGATGCAAAGCATCGCCGAGATGAACAAGTGTACGCAGAAGCCCGTTGTGGACGAGGATATTGATGGATGTAAGTTTTGAAATTTCGATATGGTTTGGATGAAGTACGTCTGCTAATATAATCTCTTTTTGTAGGGCTTCCAGTGTTGCCTGGAGGATTTCAGGCGGAGTACGCACCCAATTAAGGAATAGACTTCTTTTTACAAGCAGATTCAATAGATGATATCCAACGAAGAGTGGTACATTGCCATGCTTGTATCTTTTAACCACATGATATCTGCTTACCACATATTCTGGACCGGCTTAGTATATGGCGCTTACCAGCCCATCTGATTGGGCTGGCACGACAGCCACTGCACAGCCACGGCTGGGGATAAATGAGGGTTTCACTTTAGATGCGACCTCCTCACCACCCTAAAACCTTCTTCACTTTGTAGATTCAGACCAAACCCCCACCCACTGCCAGATTGCACGCAGTAGGTGGATATTAAGGCATTTACGCAATTCTTTATTGCCTACAACGCTACCGGATGGCAAATGCCGCGAATGAGAGCGTCCAGCGGCAAACGGGACCAGGAGGTCACAAGCAGGGTAATTCACTCCTAGGAGAGTCGATATACGATACGGCTACGGCCGCCAATGCAGAGGGTGGTGGACTAAGCATTGAGTCTGACGGAATTACACCCTCGCCGCATTCTTTACCGATCGTTGGGATGTCTGGCGATGCATCACCAGGCTCTGTGCAACAGAGGCCTGACGGAACCTCGTCGACAAGGGAGCCACTAATTAAGAAAAAATTCAGCATGATGGATTACGTGGGAAAGAACAAGAAGAAGCGCCTTAATGTGAGCGATTTCGTCGATTTCGGGAAGAGTCCTTTGACAGCCTCAAGGAATTTGGAAAGGGAGAATCTGGATGAAACCTCTAGCCAATCCAAATCCGAGAAACTTGCCAGGGAATGCGGCTGGGACCATGAGCACCAAGTCTTTTCGACACTTCAACAAAACTTACTGAGTGTAATCAGCAGCCTCGGCCAAGGCTCCCTCGGGGTAGTCGAGCAGGTACAAGTGTCCCCAGAACACACCTGTTTTGTGCGCAAACGTTTTCAGCTCCCCTATTCCGGTCGGAAAAAGCGGCTGCATATTGCACAGGAAGAAGCAGCAACCCTGAAACGGTTGGATCATGAACACATCATCAAAATCATTGGGACCTACGAGGAAGGGCCACCTAACGGAAGAGGGTTTTACTCCTTGCTCATTTACCCAGTTGGAGATCACGATCTGAAAACTCGACTTGAAATGCTGGAAGATGTGATAAACGACAGGAATAAGGATCCTCAAGGCTTGCATAGAGAAAGACAACTCTTGCGAAAATGGTTCAGGTGTCTTGCTTCGGCCCTCGAATATATGCATAGCCAGGGGGTACGGCACCAAGATATCAAACCCTCAAACATCATCTGTCGAAACGAGGACATTTACTTCACCGACTTCAGCTCAGCTGCCTATTTTAATGTAGGAAGAACCACGTCTACGGAGAATCCTGCTCGAACGTCTGCAATGTACGCGGCACCCGAGGCTGTCATTACCAACGGTTCGATTCTTAAACACGGCCGAGGAACAGACGTGTTTTCCCTAGGTTGCGTGTTCTGCGAGATGTTGGCCGTGATCAATGGCTCCAGTGTTCACATATTTACGGAGTATTTGCTGAACAACGATGATTCTGGGCAAGGCAGTCACCCTGCTGAATACTTGGTTTACAGGAGAAGTACATCAAACATTGCGAGCTTTTATGCAGAGTCGCAGATATATGTGAATGTCATCCATGACATGCTGGCTATGAATCGGGATGAGCGCCCCACCGCAGGGACTGTGGCCACGAACACGAAACTGCATATTCCCTACGACGTGGATGCTCTCGGTAGCTGCTCTTGTGAGCCTCATACACTCGTTCATGAAGGCTTATTAGAGTCACTGAGTTCTCTCGCCCAGGTTCAAGATCCGCGTCATCGTGACATTATGGAAGTCCTCTCAGACAGTATGGCCAATACGATGGCCACAACTGCAGCCGCATTGGCTCAGGGTGAGGTCGACCGACAGACAGCTGCCCAAATGGATCTCGATCCAAGGCGGAAGATGTTACAGGATGCTATGAATAAGACAATTATCAATGGTGGTAATTCATTCAAGGCCGCAGCAGGTGCTTAGTGTCTATGCAGGGCTGGATTCAAAGTAATTTTGTGTAATTTTGTGATATAAATGTCTACTCGGGGGCTCTAGGGACATTTAATTTCCTGTACGTGCGGTTTATCAACACTGGATTTGCCTTCCGCTGGTTCTCGGACTTTATGACAATATGTAGAAGAAATCCACCTCTTATCAAAACCTACGTGCGGACCTTTCGTTTGCAATAGTGAATCGACGATACAACGAGGTTGGAAACCAGTTAACCTTACACTGTCGGTACACTCGCGGATGCAAATCGGCTTCGGCATCAGCAACCAAGCCCTAGTATTCCCGACAGAGCATCGGCTTCCTTTATCCCCCTGATCCGCCCTTAACCTTTTCTAGTCATGGTGTGGCGTCCGGCAACTTCATGCTTACTCGAATCATTTGTCCATCACAACGACTTACTCCGTGATTATGCAAATCCAGCTTGAGCAATCTCAGAACGAAGTCGCACAACTCTACCGCCGGCCCTCGATGCTTGCCAAATTGTGATGACCGAAGCACGGGAACGGCGGGATCCTGCGCCATGTATCATGGAAATATTCGACTTCCTCTTGCCCGAGACAAGTAATGTGAAAGCCACACCGGACCTAAACATTACAGACAGGTCTGTAGTTGCAAATGCATCGCCCTTCAAGTACCAGCAAACACCCCTGGACAACAACATCAACATGGCGTCCCCTAACAACAACAATGGGTTACGCTCGATTGATTTCGGCTCGCCTCAGTTTGGATATGAACAGGACCGCCATGGACTTTTTCCTCATGCGCAACTTATTTGCGGCGACACCAGAAACTTGGTAAATACCAAAGATTATCCAGCGAAACGGAACCTTCTACCCGTTCACCGTTCACATCCATTCTCATATTATCAATACCCTATAACAGCTAAGTACAAAGACAAAGGCTATCAAGAATTTGGGCAGCGTTTGTGACCGACCATTTTGCGACGGACGCCTATGGACCTCGGGATCGCCTGAGAAGTATTCAGGAAACCCCCGTTTGATGACTGTTCGAATTTGGTAAGAGGCGGCAACCGCAAGGGGAACCTTTGATGGCGAACAACATACTCATAACACTATGCATCGGGTTGTACAGCTAGGTGCCAAGCTAGGAAAGGCCTAGATACACACTCCATGGGCAAGGACGTACGCCTGCGAATATTATAAAGGCAAACGGCAGTGAGGAGGGTGCAGTTTTACTCGAGGCTTCAACTCCACCTCGTTATGTCGGGATTTACGGCCGCTTGAATGACGTGATATTTGGTATCAAGGATCAACGGGATATTGACAAGGGTGGTGGGAAAGGGAGAGGAACGTATTATGTGGTGCCTACTGTTGGAATCCAGGCATTTATTCGAAATTCCACGCAGCGCGGGTTGATCGTAAGCCAACAGTTGACAAGGATGTGTATATTACAGCACAGTGTCCTTTGACCGTTTTCTCGTAGCTGGATGGCGTAGTGATGTCTTGTGTAGGCCTTGCGCACGTCAGCCGAAAGGAAAATAGCGGTAAGTTGCTCAAATTGTCCATTTCATGATTTATGATCAATCCCTTGTCAACAATTTGGCTAACAATCCCTTCATGACCAGTTTCAACACTGGAGTTCTAGAACACATCTGTCTGCCGTGTAACCGTGATCCCTCCAGCAGCAAATTTGCCATTCAACTCCTCCTCACTCCCACTCTTACTTCGAGATCCTTCTTTCTTCCCACATTGTATCCTCCACGAGCTAAATCCCTGCTCATTCTTCGTTTTAGCATCACCTCCTTCCGGATCATCACTTAGCCTCATGGGTTTTACGTTGTGCAACCGAAACTCCTCATCATTCAATCCCTCGTGTCTTGTATTGAACGTTCCCAGGCTATATGGGCCACTCCGTCTTGTAAATCCAGAGCGGTCTCCAAATGGGGTCCCCGTAACATCTCCAGATGGCCTAATTGCATTGGACGCACTTCGTGACCATCCAAGCCGCTCAGATGCGGCACGATACAAGGGACGGAGGGTAGCCAGGCTTCCTGCCGTCACGGCAAGACCTTGTTCGATGGTGCTCCAGATGGCGATATCCACGGTATCGTAGAGAAAGTCGTTGCTCTTAAATTTGCTGACGTAGGGCATGCGGACGATGACTGCCGTGCTTGCCCTGTGGTGTGTTCGTCAGTCCCGATCCTTCAAAAAGTGGAATATAAGGTGGGGAAGCACTGACACGCAGCCCATACTCAAGATTGGGATTAGCATTAGCTTGCTACGCTTGCTCATATTCAATTGCCACACCAGAAACACCGGTAGCAGCCCGAATGTGAAGTCACACAGTGCGTTCATAATGCTGTAGAAATAGGTCAAGGCCACAATGACATCCATATTCAAGCACTTTCCGGGCTGGTGTTTGTTCCAGAAATAGTCCACAGGCGTACACTGGACGAGGGTGACGAAAAAGAATGCGAGCCCAGACACCACTGACAACCCCATGGCGATGTATATGCTCCATCGGTGAACATTTGAGACAGTGACACGGAGAAGGAAGAGACCGATGGAGAGTTTAGCGCAGATCATGGTGAGGAAGAAGGAGAGGTAGCAGTTCCACCAGAACTGCATAAAATGTCAGTATGTATGAAGATATCGGGAGGCGCAAGAAAGTAACTCACTCTCATCGCCTTGAGGATCTCGTCATCTGATAGCTCTCCCATATGTCGGCCAGTCCCATAGGCTGCGCCACTCATGGATGATGTTGTATACCATATGTAGAAAAACTGACGGTTGTTAGCCATGGCAATAAGGGACGTCAGGACAGCGAATCATACGAAGGCTACAACCATGAGAGCATCGTCACTTCCAAACGCCTTGACCATACAAGACCGAACATAAACACGAAGCGAAAGGGCAATAAATGCCATGGCTATGAAGGTCGCACATATCTGCCACCATCAGTCAGTTATCACATGTCATCTTCAACCCCCCCAACTTACTGCTTGAAGCTCCGGACCTCTGTTGTCGCCTGCAGCCATGTCGAAGAGTTTGTCTAGAATTCAGAAGCCATATACCTGGGAGCCCAAACAGACGTTCGTTGCGACAAAATCAGAAGAGAAAAAAAGCGGGTCTTGGAGCATTCAAGAAGAGTCTGTTTCTTAAGATATCGATCTGCGATGTCAGGATCCCCTTTAGACTAGCGCACCGCAGACTAACAGCGGCAGCATGGTACGGCAGAAGCCATACTACGAACGGCCACGCTTCCGTGAGGTGTGCAGATCTTGTGTCATGTTAACTTATCGGATCCCCCGCAAGCAGTCCCCTGTCTTGACTTTGAAGCGACTGGTCACTGTTCAGTACAAAGTGGTGGCAACCACCACAATCTTTCCTCCTCCCTTGCTTTTTTAGAAATGCAAAGGGCTTCGGTTTTGATGCTGGAGGGAATCATAAAGTTTGAAGCAATTGGTCTACCTCTCGGATAACGTACTTGATGGATATGGAGAAGCGAGCTCTCCAACCCGACATGCAGCAGATATCTCCTGACGACGTCAGACCTCGGCTGCTTTCGTCTTGGCCGCTCACTTGCCCATAAAGGGGTCTGGTGCCATGGGCTCAAAAGATGAGCCACGAGACCATGTGGAGAAGCGAACATGGGCGCCAGGAACGAGAGATGTGAACGCTTACTACATTTGGCTGGATACGTCCGACGCCACGGGCGCTAGTTCCAGTTAGGCATAGGGATCCGAAAACGTGGAGACGGGTGGAGCTAACTATGGAGCCAAAGCCGACCTCTCGCCGACCCCGAAAAGCCCGAATTTCTTGTCGTTTATGCTAAGGAAGGGTGATGAATGTGGGGAAACGTTTCAGGCGATGGCTCCTTGTTATGGATGTGAGTGCGGAGGATGCCGAAGGGGCGGATTGGAAAATTTCTTGCAGGAGAGGTGCATGAGGGTACAAGGAGGCGAGGGACAGGAACGAATAGAGCTATTGCTCCTCACCACACTGTACGAGTGAACATACAGGGATCTTGTTAGAGAGCATGTCACTCTATGCCAAGCGTTGAGTTTCCGATTCTCCCAGGGAAACTTCACACAATGTTCAAAGGCTCGTCGTAATGTCAATCTATCCATGCTGCCTTTCTAACTTATTGCGACGTACTCCTTTTTGTATAGAAGATCCTACCATTGAAATACCGTTAAGACGTACAAGCTTTGGTAGCTTCTGTGACACCCTAAGGCTCCCTTCTAGAGCTATTAGCTTCCTGTGACTATTATTACATAAACATATAATTGCTGACAACCTACATTCATGCGACCCGGGTATATTCAACCACTGGGTGCTTTCAAAGATCTTATATGTCCAAACGAGTGACCCCTGATATTTGGATTCGGATGCGAAAAACAGGGGTATGCACTATGCTGGGACAGGAACGAGATGTATTCTTATGTGGTAGATGTCTCAAGTAGTAGATGCAAATGGAGTGGAGAAAGTTCGAGACCATTCTAATCCTCTGGCCTACCCCTTTAGTGGCACCGTGCCTACGCCTCGGCAATAACATGAAAACTTAACCGGAACGTCCGCCACTGCAGACGCCAGCGTCAGTTGCTGGCGAATAATCTTAGCTTCATCAGTCCGTCCCAGCGCCACCAAACACTCGTGATATCCCTGCAGTGCCCATACGTTGTTCGGGTGCTGTCTTGCTCGCGCTAACGTATCATCAAACCCAAGATCTGCAGCGTATGCCTTCATTGCCTCCTCTACGTTGCCCTGCTCCAGGGTGAGCGCCGCGTAGGCGTGCCTTGTCGGTACCATCCATGGCCACGGTTCGGCATATACCAAGTTGTCGTCGCGCTCCATTGCTATGCGCAGATGCTCGAATGCTACGTCAAAGTTGCCTTTTCGGTACTCTAGTTCGCCGTCTAGCATTGCTTTGGCTACCTGAAGAACAACATTGGCTCTGTTCGGGAAGTCTCCAGATATACGTGAAGATGGGACCCGTTCAACCGCCAAAAATAACAAATTGCGCTCTTCAGTCGCTCGCTGGATGTCACCCGTCGCCGCAAATGCTAGCCCTATTGTATTCGTTAGTACATAAGTAAGTTAGGGTGAAGTGTCAAGGTACCTCTCCCATAATGTATCATCGCCACTGTGACACAGTACAATTTTTTATCCTCTGGAAACCCCATTTCTAAGAGCTCCTTCCATCGCCCGAACCGTACCAAGACATGGGTTCGCACTGACACAAAGCTCTCTAACCAATCCGCCATGGGAGGGCTTTCCATGCGGAGAAGAGATTCGGGTACCGACTTCTCCATTCTAGCAACCCAGTCCATGGAAACTTGGTACTGTCCAGCAAACATAGCAGCGTAAATCAGGGAATGGTAATTATGGAGTCGATAGAAGGTGTAGAAATTCATCCCACCCTCGTCGTCGAGATACTTTTCGTCTGCCGTGCAGCCATCCACATTCGACGCAATGGCGCGCCGATAATCGCCAACAAGAATATCCAGATGTGACGGCATATGCTCGAGATGGCCAGCGTCAGGAACGAGCCCTCGTAGATGATCTGCGGCAACGAGAGCCGCTTCCGGAGTCTTCGACATCTCCATCAGATGGATATACATGTGTAGGAGGCCTGGGTGTTTGGGGGCATTCTCGTTTTCGAGGGCCTTGTCCAGCACCTCTTTTGCCTCGACTGAACGTGCGCCTGGTGTGGGCTTTCCGGTCTTCAGATCCCACAAGTCCCATGCGGACAGATTCATAATGGAGTCGGCGTACAGGCTTGCAATGTCGAGGTCATCCGAAAACGTTTGATATACAGATTGCATGGCAGTCGCATACGCTTCGTTGCACATTCGGAAGTCCTCTTCCGTCAACCCTTTCGGGATCCTCTCCTGTATGGCCTCCACCAGCGCTTTCTCGATAGGTGTTGCTCCTTCAATATGCTGCCTCGCTTCGAGATTAGCAAGCCTGATGCGTTCCAAAGTCACCTTCAGCTCTTTCTCATCAAATAGGTCCCAGGGTTTATTGTAGTTGGGACCGAGCGCGAAAGCAACACCCCAATGTGCCATTGCACACGTTGGATCGTTTTCAATAGCTTTTTCGAAACATCGTGCCGATTCTTCATGATGAAAGGCGTAACACCAAATCAATCCACGATTGAACCAGGTCTGTGCAGCATCGCTCGAAGTGGTAACCTTGCGTGTGAAGGAGCCGAGGTTGTAGTACTCGCTCGACTCTGGTCTCATCTTTGAAAAGATCTATGAGATTGGTGACGGGCGCTTTTGGATTTCGAGGATGACCTTGTGGAATGCACCACCAGCACCGGAGAACGGCAACGTTCCCAAGTCCTAATCAGCTGTAGATGCTAGCGACTGAGGGATATTTCTAGTTGTCGGCCGTTTTGGTGGCGTGTATTTGATTGAAAGGTGATGGATGCGTGTAGAGTGAGGTCCTTGTTGAAGGGGTGGGGTGAGGGGTAATACGTGCGTGTAACATCGCGCGTTGATCGCGCGATCACGACTTCCTTGCATCCACCACCATTGTAGTCGGCATATCTAAACTACTCTAAATCTAGACAGCTTTGACAGGCATATCCACGTATCGCCAAAATGTCTTCCAAAGTGACCAAGTTCAAAGTCGCTGCTGCCCATGCCGCCCCGGTGTTCATGGACAAAGCCGCCACTATCCGAAAGGTCATCAGCCTCGTCGAACAGGCCGGAAAAGAGGAAATCAAACTCCTGGTATTTCCAGAAACATTCGTGCCTGGTTATCCCGTAGGGCTGCCCCTAAATTCTTTGCTGCCTCCAAATTAAACTTCTCCAGTACTGGATAGAATGCTACCCACCCCTCAAGCAAGTCTGTGCTCTAGCAAAGTATGCAGAAGAAAGCGTTGTCGTCGAAAACAACAACGAAGACATGAGCGCTATACAAGACGTATGTCGTCGAACAGGTGTCGCTATCAATCTCGGCATATCCGAGCGCATGGCGGGCGGCTACACGCTCTTCAACTCGCAAGTCATTGTAGACAGCGACGGCTCCATCCTCGGCGTCCACCGGAAACTGCAACCCACATATGTAGAACGACTTGTATGGGCTCAGGGGAATGGAAGTACCCTTCGCAACTGGCCGCTATCCATTGGGTACAACCTTGGTGGGCTTGCGTGCTGGGAGCATACCATGAATGGCGCTCGTCAAACTTTGATTGCTCAGAATCAACACATCCATGCCGGTGCGTGGCCAGCACTTTCAACCATGGCAGGGTTTGAGCAAGTGGCAGATGCGCAGATTGAAGCTTTGATGAAGACACATGCCTTGACAGCTCAGGTTTTCGTCATCACGGCATCGAACTATGTCGACGAAACATGTCTCTCCTGGATGGATGAGAATCTTGGGAAACAAGATTTTGTCAAACTTGGCGGAGGCTGGTCCTCGGTGCTCCATCCGTTCTGCGCATTGATTGCTGGACCTCACACCGGCGCCGAAGAAAAGCTCATCCAAGGAGAGATTGATTTCTCGCAACTGGGTGGCGTAAAGGTCTGGATCGATGCAGCTGGTCACTATCAGCGGCCAGAAATTCTGCAGTTCAGTTTCGACACTCGCCCGCTATGGGCTGACGAGAAGGCAGGGAGATTCAAAGCAAAGAAGACGACAGGCGAAGAAAGTGTGGAGAAAGAGTCCTTTGACACTGCATGAGCCAAAGCATGCCTCTATATACTGCTTTTCTTCCTTCCAATGAATATACACAAGCGAAGGTAACATATGAACAAAATAATCCAAGCTCTAGTACCCAAGCTAAAGACGACTGCGTGCATGCCCATCTATCCCAACCAAACCATTCTATATCTACGCTTTTGCGGGCTGGGCAAAGGTCGAGCCGATAGGACCGAACTTGATGTTGGAGTAGATGACGGTCGCGCCAGGGGACTCGGCCTCGACGATCTCAGGGCGGCCAGAGTCAGTAGGGCAAGAGCCACGGGCCACACCGGGAACTGAGGGGTCCTTGTCGGTGGGGTAGGTAGAGTCGAGCCAGAGCATGTTGACCGCATGGTCGTCCCAGATGGACATGACCAGGACGTGACCCTTTGCGAGCGAAGCACCCATCTGGTTAAGTCCACCGGCGGTGGCGAAGGAAGAAGTATCACCAAAAGCGGACTTCTGGGCGGCGCACCAGCTGTCAGTGATGGAGTTTCCAGTAACACCCGCGATGGCAGAGTCGGAGTTGGCAAAGACCTTGCCGCCCTGGGCGTAGTAGCGCTTGATATCAGTCAATCCTGAACCGGAGCCGACGAACTGGGTAACGACAGTCATCTTCTTGTTGGTATCAAGGGTCATGCCGGGGCCGTAGAAGTCCTGGACACCCATGCGGTAGCTCTGTCGATGAATTAGCCTCCACTCAACTTGCGAGGTTTGACGATATAGACTTACGTTGAAATCACAGCCATCCTTGTCGCAAACACCACCATAACGGTTGTCATCATCACCGCAGTCATTGCCACTGCACTTGACGAAGCCCAGCTGCTTGCAAGGATGGGGGGTATAGGCAGTGGAGATGGAGTTGGCCTCCCAGATGTCCATCTCTGCGCAGCAAGCGCCGTATTTGCCCTTTCCAGCGTTCTTGTCGTTATCAGCTGGCGCCCAGCCCTCAACGTTGGCCTCACCGTTGATGAATTTGATGTCATGGGGGCACTGAGAATCACAGTATCCTGCCGAAGTTAGCTTAATAGAATGCCTGTTCGGGGAATCTACTCACCAGTTCCGTACTTGGCACCGGCCTTGTTGTTGCCCTTGTTCATACCACCGTCCGCGGCCATCTCCACAAAGTACAAAGCGCCGTTCAAACCACAAGGAAGCTTCGAGACATCCACATCAACAGTGAACTCCTTTCCAATGAGGTTGAACATCTGGTACTTGGTATCGCTCTCCATGAGGTAGGTTCGGGATCCGATGTTGGTCGAGAACGAACCCTTGGTGACAAACTTGAGGGTAAGGGCATTACCGCTGGTAGTGATACCATAGGTGCCAGAGTAATCAGCACCGTCGATGGCACAGTTCTTTGCGCAGGTGGCACCATCGGGACAGGCGGTCGCATTCCAGGCGTTACCATCATAGCAGTTGGTGTAGCCGGTGGTGACGTGGGTCCAACGCCAGTTGGCGTCAATGGTGACTGATCCAGACTTGCTCGTGCAGCTGTTTCCGCCCTTGCCAGTGCAGGTAGACCAAGTCATCTTCGGGTGGGTTTCGGTTTGCTCCTTGCCAACCTGCTGAGCGCGGGCGGCTCCGAAGAGGGAGAGAGACGAGAGTGCGAGTGCCTTGTACATGATGACTGAGCTGAGACTGATGTTTGTTGGCTGAGGAGCGTAGAGAATCTTGGGGTCTCATCCCCTTTATACATCCCTCATGCTCTTCGCCGTTCATCTTCGGTGCGTTGCATATTATTCCAAGACTCTCAGGTCACGATGGCCATCAGGGGCCTTGCTAGCAATTTGGTGAAAGCTACGGCTCGTCGGGAACAATAGAAAGAAATTTCAGTGGCGTGAAAATGAACTGTAGATGAGATCCCCATCGTGGAGAGATTCCGGGGTAAATGTGGAGATCTGTGCGTCGCTACGTCGGTGGACTTTCTTCTAGAAGGACGCGGGTAACGTGACTATCTGGGGTTGATGTGGATCCCACCTAGAAGGGCCACTCTGGTTAAAGTCCTTAGTGGTTAATCGCAATCAATCACTGGCATATGCTGGCCAATACCCCGAGTTTCGGAGCATTTATGTCCATTAGCTCGCGGAGCGAGACTACAGTCTCAATGATTGAACTGGCTACCTCTCGTTGAGGGTCTGTTGCATAGCTCGATAAGAGTCTGATCTATAATTTTGGACCCGCCAGAAGCATCGAACATCACTGCCTTTGGGGTATGTATCCCTCTTGTTACGGACTGACATGTCAGAGGCTATGTTAACATGCTCGTCCACTGCTTTCGAAAGTGGGATGTGTATATTGACTGTCCTTGGCCAATCTTAGAACTGATAGAGAATATTCCAGAAGATTTAGATGAACCAGGAAGGGAAGGTGATCTAGCGCGGAAGCCTCCAGCGCGTATTCCCCGGTTTCCAGGGTCGCGGACATGTCTTGTGATCGATATCATATCCCTCCGGACCGTTAGAACAGTGGCTGACCGTTGGGTGGTCCAATGTATCACATCACCCTCGGTATAACGCCGAAGCTTTTGATATGGCAGTGGAGCGGCAGTCGTACACGACGATGACCTCGTTACCAATTCTGTTCGCCCCTTTCCAAATCCTATAGTAGAACTTCGCCTGAGGTAGTGTCTCATCAAAATAAAGGGTCCTTTGCAGTGGATCCACATCGGGCGGCCGCCAACTGCCTTGTATTAAGGGTGGTGATATGGATTGTGGGTCGTAGTGGCGAGTGGGGAGCATGGTGTCGTGGTGACCATTTCGGAGCAGACGGGAATGGTTCCTGAGGTGAAGCACGAGTAGCGGTACCGAGTAAGCCGCAAAGTCTTAAGATCGCCGTTAAGTGGCTCTGCCGCTGGATGGCTAGCGTGACAATATCAATCCGTTGTTGTGACTGGCAGAGCAATATGTAGTGTGGGTGCTACCATCAACAGTTCTAGATCAGATCCTGCGATACCTCTTTGGTGGTAGAGGAACATTAGTTTTCATCGTACAGCCATTGGTGGATTACAATAAGTCTCGAAGTGCGCCTCTCAACAGCATAGGTCTTCTAATCTCTCCCACTCGAACTCGGTCCTCATGGAACCCATCATTGCGATGCAGCTGGGTCCGTCTTCGAAGGGAGAGATCAGGCTAAGTCAAGCGTCATGCGGTCACTATACACTGGCATTAGTCACTTGAGGCTGACACCGAGTTAGCAGCGATGAACGGGATGAGCACCTGTATCCAGGTTCGCGTAACGGCAGGGCTCAGGCGGACGAATCACAAAGGCTGGTGTTGAGCCTCGACAGGGGTTCAGGAGCAATCAGCCGCGATCTCAGTGGCGCTACGAGACCATATCCCGGATTTCGTGTATGAGATATATATAGCCAAGAGAATGTAGAAATTGAAAATGAGGTATTTGTACGTACCGATAAGCCTCCGCTGCAAATGCGTCCTGACGCCTCTCGTCATAGAGTGCTTGTTGCAAAGCTTCTGCATGTAGATTGTTGGAGAGAGCGTGATTAGATTCAGGGGCAAGCGCTGTCCTCAGATTTGAGCAAGAGGTGGCAGCCCAGAAAATCTTGGACGAAGAGCGGGATGCCTATGAAGGCGCACAGCGATGACCATCACCCGAACACTACGAAAGAGACGATCTTTGTCTTGCTTAAGGGAGAAGAAAGGACGTGTGCAAGTAAGGTCGTCTCTCAAGAGATGGACGAAGGGATGTCCTGGCGGCTGGGCTGAAATCCGAGGACAGTTGGAAAACGCGCTAGTCCCAATACTGACTACTTCATTCATCCTGCCAAGTCTTCCATCACCCCGAAGTGTCCTCCGTATACTATATGGTGTGAAAAATTGTCACTCCGGTCTGCAGAAAGCAGCGGAGGTTGTTACTGTCGCCTTGGATGTTAGTATACGCTGGATGTCAGAACAAGCATGCTCGAGAACCAGTTCTCTCTTGGACTCATTTCGAAAGCTCGTCACCAAGATCTTGTGCAACCGGCACACAAATTGTCCCAGGGATTGGTCCCGTCGCCACAGTCCAGGAAGCCACAACGGGACTTGGATTAATTAGCATGTTCACGATCCCACATCTACTATGATTGGCAGTGGCATCCACCAGCCACCAAAATCCAAAAAGGTATCATTTGTATCCATTTGATGCATCCAAAGCGAGGGTATAGTGCGTATCCAAAATCAAGGCGTCCATCATAACATCATATCATCATGCAGTCTCCACTCATCCTCTTCATCTCATCCCCAATCCTCCTCTTTCTCCATGAACTCATCCCACACCTCATATGCGTATCGTCATTCATCGCTGCGGCCCATGCTCTTCCTTGCCCTCACTGCCTTCAAGAACGCTCCATAACTCCAAGTCAAATCCTTCGCGCCTCGTTCATATCCCGTTTCTCTATCAAACTGCTCACTCATGCTGCCGTCTCCACTTGTATGTGTTCGTATTACATCAAGGAATTCGTCTCCCGTGGATTTGAGATGCTCAATGATACTGTGGAAAATTGCGTCGCTGGGACCGTAAGTAGTATCGGACTCAGGGTCTAAGGAGGACGAACCAAGAAGGGCTTCGTAGAAGGGGAGGCCGGTTTGCGTGATGGTAAGGTTCGAGGTAGAGGTCAGATAGGACGCAGTGCGGAAGAGGACTTCGGCGGCAGAAGCAGTACAGAGAAACCAAGGGTGACCGCCACGCTTATCGGTGCCGTAGCCGTCGTAGACATCTTCGGGATATCGGCCGATACCCACACCTTCCAGAATTGGGAAGTCTTCTTCTGTGGATACAGGTGCAGCGTTGATAGGGAAGCGAAGACGTTGGTCTTGCACCAGAGCGAGGAGAGATACTAGGATCTCATCGGAGTGAGGTGGGTAGATAGGCGAATCAGTAGAATATGAGGCGGGAAGACCATGTAGAGATCCAAGGAGGAGGGCGCAATCAAGGCCAGTGCGGTCACTATTGAGCGTCTCCACAAGATGTCCTTTCTTGTCATCCCAGAAGGCTTGAACGAATCCGGAAAGCCGTTCTGCTTGTTCATTGTACCAATCTGCTGCCCCGTAATCACTGAATGCCCGTGCTAGATCTGCACCCTCGCGCATCGCTCGCATCTGGACCATGGCTGTGAAGAAGTGTAAGCCATCCACCTCTTCCCATAAGTCAAATCCGCTTTGATTCCAGAAATGCGAGACGTATTCCAGATCCGCCTTAATGATGCTGTTCGCGGGCATTGAGGCATCATACAGTAGCGAGTACCAATCGTCGTCGCCGTCGCTTTTCCATAGAGAGGGATGGGACTGGTTGTACGCCCGTACATACTCCATTAGAGTCAGCGCACGCAACGCCGGCCCGTCGCGCTGCGGTCGACCCCATGACCCAATAAATGGCCGTCCATCTGCCTCAAACTTGGGCTCTCCAAGCCCTGCCAAATCGTCAAAAGTTCCAGAGGGATTATCTGTATGCTGGAGCTTAAGCTGTAGCTGTGCGTAGTCATCGAGGATTCTCGAGATATGTGGTGCGCGTTTCGAGGACGTGTCGTCTGCGTAGATTTCCACCAGAGTCGAGAGTGTAATTGCAGCATCTCGTACCCCTGGTCTTCCCGTCAGCAACCAAATCTCTCATCTCTGCCCCATCCATCAACTCACACTGGTAAAAGTAGTTCGGATGCTCCTTGCTGGGACTCGCGATGACCGCTCCGCCCACCACATCCTCCACATTGCGTCCTCCCGGCGCCACATTTTCCAATAATTTCTCCAAAGCTCTCCGCTCTTGTTGCTCTATCCAACCATCCAGACTCTCGCGCAGCGGTTTCTGCACCTCACCGGCATGGCCAACGCCCAGGAAATTCTGTATCGGAAGCCGCGCAACCGGAATGGTGAACGGAAATGCAAATGCGTAGAGAACCAGATACGCCACCAGGACAAGCGGGACCAATATCGCCATTTCAGGACATCAAAATCAAGCTGGGGGGGTAAGAATGCAGCAGTCGGGCCTCTTGATGGGATCACATCTACGCAAAACGCATGCATACACCAACGCAAGAATACACCCTGGAGTGAAGAAGAGCGAGAAAACGGCGGTGAGTTGTGCACAGCAACCCAGCAGTCATAAGGTGACTGTCGTGGCCCCTCCGACAGAGTGTCATGGGCCTCGGCCACCCATTCTTCCCAATCCATGACGCACCAACATCCTTCCACCACGGCACTGCGCAAAACAAGGCCAACTTTTCCGATCCGCAAGCCCATGTGGCCATGACGCTGAGACGTTCACCACTCAGAGCGTGAAGTCGACTTCCATGCGCCCCTGACGTGTGCGGGTGATGTGAAGAAAACGCACAAGCGAGACCAATAGACGGAGTCACGCGACTCACTCTTCCAATCGTGTGAGGGCATCGTGCAGATGGCGCCGCCCCACTACTGTATGCCAGCGCGAGATCCGGGGGAATCTTGGACTAGGGTGGCATGGGTGCGAGCCGCAGGAACTCGGCCGATGGCGGGGATGGTAGGCCTAGAACGTCTGAAGTCCGCGGGGATGAGGAGCGCACGTGACCGGACCGTCACGACTGCCGAGTAAAATGATAATATTGTATCGAAGCACCCCCTACATTGTGGACGCACTGCGAATTGACTGTCAAGAACCACTTAGACAAAACAGCACCCGAACTAACGCCCTTGCGCGCCCAAGTTGAGAGGGAAGAATGGGTATCTGGCCCGAAGAGCAACCAACAACCCTGCCATGCAAATGCTTCGCTGCAAAACAATCCCCCAGCCGAGAGACGAAGATGCAACCACCCAAGACCGGATAATGCAGGAAAAAAAACTATGCCAGTCCTTCACAAACTCGACCCCATCCGCTGGTCAATATCTTTCTTGCTACTGCTGCCTTTCTTCTTCCCCTTGCCCTTCTTCTTCAGTGATTCATTTGGTGGACTGCTTCCTCCTCTGCTGGCGCCTCTGCTGGCGCCTCGGCTGATATCCCGACTTGGTCCACCATCTTCGCTGCCTTTCCTCAAACCCTTGACTTCCTTCAAGACATCCCTGAATCCTTCCTCAAGCGTTGTCATCCGAGCCAACATGATGCGGGACATCCTATTTGACTCGTCATCGCTGCCTTGTCTAGCACGAGCTCTTGCAGCCATCTCGAACTGGGTTGTGAATGAAGCGGGCAAACCACCTAGATTGCCGAAATCTGGAACATGCCGATTATCGCCTAGATCAGACGCCAGATCCAGTGCAACCGCATTGAATGACGGCTCTCGTCTCTGATGGTCTGTTGCGAGAAAACCGGTTAAATTAGAAGCGCCTCCAGCGAGTCCTCGTGGAGGTAAGATAGCTCGGGCTCGAGTCGCGGGCGGAGGTACCATTGTAGATCGCTTTGGTGTACGGCGCCCGTCATTCGCAGGTATGCGGCCTGGAGTGGCAGTTCCACTGCGAGAAGTGCTTGCACGGACAGCTTTTGATGGCGACGTTGGACGCGACATTTGCGCAAGGGACTCTTTAGAAGGACTGAAAACGACCGTGTTAGTAGACATGTTGCGTGAGTGACTTGGTTTCGACCTATTCGGCTTCTTGCTAGGCGATACGTTCCTGCTCATATGGTATCCAGAGGATGGAATACTGCCCACTGCTGGCGTACGTGCTGGGGTACGAGGTCTGATCGTCATTGGAGTTCGGAAGAACTCATCTTCAGACGTCTCGTAGTCGGGGTGGTGCGGGATATTCTCCTTGTCTGAGCCCCGGTGAAGGTCCTCAAATATCCGGTCACTACTCCCTCTCTCCTCATCCTCGTTGGTTACTAACTCATCGTCCCCATCATCCGCATCCCCATCTGCTTGCTGGGGCAGATCTTCTACACTCGGTTCCTCTTCCTCCTCGCCTTCTTCGGCAATTGACATGTCGAAAGGCGGAAAGGCTTCGTCTGGATTTGAGTTTGCTGTCCTGGTTGTAGATAGAGGGTGCTTTCGTCTGAGATGCATGTGCCCGGCAGTCTTTGTGCGTCTCATTCCTGGCCTATTATGAACCTCCAAGCGATCGAGTACAGACTCGGTATCTTCTTGCGGAGGGAAAGCTTCCTCGTCATTGCCCATTCCCTTCATCCAGTCCGTCACTACATTGCCCGAGTTCCTTCGGCCCGGCGGTGCATTGGATGGGGCCCGAACGGTACTGTCTCTAAATGGCCGGCGGAAGACCTCTTCAAGGGCTCGGTCTTTGTGGAAAGTGGTAATCGACGGTTCGCGTAACCTGGCCCCGGGGCTAAACAGATCAACTGGGCCGCGCATGCTAAACGCCGGCATAGGACCTTTGGAATGCACACGCCCACGTTGCTCCACCAAATCAGTTGGCCCGTATGCGAAGTGAGAAAGAAGAATCCGTTCATAGAGGAAAATTGAGAGTAGAATTGGGATGTGAGTGATCTTGATCATCAATCGGTTCATTCGAACGAATTTTCGGAAAGACATGACATATCGCAGAGGGATAACCAGCCATCCGATAATGTTTGTGGGAGCAATGTACGAAAACAAAGCATCTGACTTTACCATGGAGATGGTATTGACCGCAAATAGGAACTGATGCTCTTCGTTCGCGTTCGCAACAACGGCCATAAACGAATTAGTCAGCACTGTAATGAGGATGGTGACAATGAGGAAATGGCAGATGAAGAGGAAGAGGATGAGAATGGTTTTTCCGAGGGGGTTATAGTCGCCCCAGATCTCCCAGGCAGCGGGCGTGAAGCCCATGAGCATTTGGAAGAGAGCATATGCTGCGTCGCCTGCACCTAGATCCTTTTTGAAGGAAAGGGTAAAGGCGACAAAGAAGCCACTGCAGCTAATGACAATCAGCACCAGGATAGCAACAAGGTCCATGGCCATCATCCGGAATGCTATAAGTAGTTGAGAGAAGTAACGGTAGTGATCGAGGGCGGAAAACAGGCGTGGGAAGAGCAGCACTGCCGTTGCGCCCAGGACATCGTAGGCCATGCCGGCAACGGAATGGCGCTGCACGTCGGGCATGAGGATACCATACAGGCGAAGGACATAGTAGACCATGAACATCAGCAGGATGCCAAGATCAAAGGCATTCCAGACACTCATGATGTAGAGTCCAAAACCTTGCTCGGAGAAGCCAACCAGCTCGTCTAGCATGTAACCCGCGCTCCAGAACCAGAACAGGACCTCTAGCGCTGTGATATCATCCGATTTCTCGGCGAGCACCGCCAGGAAGAGGCCCAGCATGGTCGCAAATGAGATGGTCGAAAACAGATTGCGGTAGCGTGGAACTCGGAGGCGGGACAGCTTAAACAGTGAGGCATCATGGGGGTCGTACAGCGTCGCGGTACGTCTCATCATGGCGGCTGGGAAGGGGTCCTCTTGTTTAGCCGACGCCGGACGGCGGGACGGCCCGCGACCGGGCGAGTGGTCCGCGGCGAAGGTACTGTACTGTCTCGCGGGCTCTGGCCTTCTGTGCAGGTTGTCCGCCGCCGAGTGGAAGACGATGGTGCCCGCCCATATGGCCTCAAGCTGCTGGACGACGAGCGGGTGGGCGAGAAACTTCTTGGCCTGGGCGCGAATGGCCACTTCCAGCGTCGAGATGCGTGCATGGCGCGGTGCTCGAACCCAGGTGCGGCCCCCCGGTGTCAGCGTGCCCGTCGGGGCGCCCATGCCCTGGAGCGGGTCAAAGTCGTAGGACAGCGCGTCGATCAGCTCGCGCGTGGAGATGTCTTTGAGCAGCCGCATTGCTATCAGCTCGCAAATGAGGGCCCTCGACTTACTCACGCCAATGTTTCCCGGGTTGATCTCGCCCTCACGACGGAATTGTAGGCAGTTGGCGATGAGGCAGTAGAGGGTGGCGCGTGAGAAGTGGTTTGCAAAAATGGCCTGCTGGATCGGCTTGACCAGGAACTGTGACACCTGAGGGGAGCGCAGCTGGTCCCAGGTCAGTGTTGTCTCGCATCGCTGGATCACAATGATTCGGATCGCGTGGGTGGTGCTGTAGATGGGCAGCCGGTCTGGGGACGGGTTAGGAGTAAACAAACAACAACGGCGCCTGCACACATACCCAACACTTCTGCAGCAAAAACGGGGAGCAGCGATCCGTCTCGGCGCCGCTGGTCTTCGTCGTCGTCGGATTCATCTTCCCCGTCGTACTGCGCCATGTCCTCGGGGTCATCGTCCTCGGTCCCGCTCTGGTCGTGGGTGCGGGTGCGGAAGCGGGTGAAGGCAGAGAGCAACGGCGTGCTTTCTGGCCCTCGGCCCTGTCGCGGGCGAAACAGACTCAACATCGGGTTGCCGTCGCGCGCCACCGCAGCCCTGCGAGCCTGGAGATGACCTGGGGGGAGGTGGTGGGAGGAGAGAGGGAGAGTTTCGCCAGAGCGCGGGACGTGCCTTCCAAGGTTGCCTTCCGAACGCTGGCTGGGCAGATGCCGTACTACCACCCCCTCCCCCCCCCAAATTCACCGCTACACCGCTTCGCAAGGCGCTGTGCCGCTACACCGTGATCATGAGGTTGGGTCGTTCCTTATCGCTGCCCCGTCCCCACGATCTGAGGTGTGTGTCGCCCACCAATGGCAGGCGCCAGTAAGACACGCGCAGCTCCGACGCCCCGCTGGTTGCATTGGCGAATGACAGGGGACAATCGCCTGTCTGGATGCATGGCGATCGAGTATCCGTATTCACTGCTGGCATCAGCCTTTTGCGTAGTGGCCTGGACGAACACGATGCAGGGGGAGAGTATGGCTCAGAGCTTATGGAGACCTTTTGCACAACTAGCCTGACGACGTTCAAGGCCCCACGTACCACGTGACTGCACATTCAAGACCTTCTTTGGTTGACTTGAGCAGAACCCATCGTCTTTGACAACGTGATGAATCATCTCTGGCCCCAAGCCCCAGATTGCAGAGGCAGGAGATCGGGATCTGATAATAGATTTGATTGCTATCACATACAAAATACAAGCTTGAGGGCTCAATGTTCAGCCACATTGTGACTAAGCGGTCACGTGATATGTGGCACACTTGTGAATCGGCTAATGTTAAAGTAGAACACAGGCCCAACTTCCCTCCACCACTGATTTAACCAATTCTCGAGTTGAGACCTCGAGCCCCTACTAATATCATACAGGTTGCAGAGTCACGTTTGTAAACCTTTAAAAACTACCCCTTACGGTCATACCGTGTTTGTCAGCGTGGCGCACGGCCCGGCGTGGCGCACAGTTTTCAGAGATCCGCACCAACTACTTTTGAAGCTCTAGAGCTCTATACAA
>ML977736.1:0-33940 GCA_010015725.1 Amniculicola lignicola CBS 123094 | reverse complement strand
GTAGTAGTAAGTATTTAAAGACCTTAAGTTCAACCCTAATAATAAGTAAATCCTATATTATAATAATAAACAAATAATCCAACTAGTTACTAAGGTAATACCTAGACTAAAAACTACCCTATGTTATATAGATATCTATTACTACTAGCTCTAAGAAGGAGTATAGAATAATACTATCAATCTAGCCTATATCTAATCAAATAATCAGCTAGCTAATAGCCTTATAAAGCTCCTTCCTTAGTAATACTATAAGAATTAGCTATCCTTACTATATATAGAAAAATTTCCAATTAAAATAAATTAACTAAACAAACCTCCTTAGGATGAAAAATAGGCAGCCTTATTTGGTAACCTCCTTAGGATGAAAAATAGGCAGCCTTATTTAGTAACCTCCTTAGGATGAAAAATAGGCAGCCTTATTTAGTAACCTCCTTAGGATAAAAAACAGGTAACCTTATTTATTAAGATAATAAACTGCTAACCTTATTAAGATAAAAAATCAGCCTTATTAAGATAATAAACTGCTAACCTTATTAAGATAAAAAATCAGCCTTATTAAGATAATAAACTACTGACCTTATTAAGATAAAAAATCAGCCTTATTAAGATAATAAACTACTAACCCTATTAAGATAAGAAAGATATTTCCTATATTTCCTATATATATTAGATACTCTTTCTCTTATTTTACTAGCAAAGCTAGGTTTTGGAGAGTTTTATTAAGGCTGATATTATTAATATTATTGCTTACATCTATCAAAACCTTATACAGATGAACTAGCTGAGTTGTCAGCTTCAAACAAGTTTGAATCTGAAGGGGGTGTGTAAGCTGGATATGAGCCTTGGCATATATCTTGGCATCACGTGTACTTAGCCTATATCAGTATCTCAAGCTCGATCGATCAGAACAATGGACCAATTCCTTCAACCTCAACCTGCACCACCACCAAGCTTACAAAATCTAAACACACCTCCACTGAACATTCCATCCTCAGCTCTCGATGTCGTCCCCCCTGGCCCCCAAGTTTCGGACACTCCTCCGAAATCTCCCTCATGTTCCATCTGACCCCAATGGAGACTAGCGGTTTTCTTCACGTGAGCCCGCGCCCGATCGACAGGCACCGAAACATCAACAGATCAACCTCAACGCAACCGCCACCTTGCCTTGGTTCCTCGCTATTCTTGCTCACCATCCCCGGTCTCATTGAGATCTGCACCAAAGCCAAATGGCGATGGCATCCCTCCTAGCGCCCTACCACAGCGCACCAGGCTCTCGCTCCTCAACCCCGAGTCATCCGCCAGCCCGGTCTCTTCTCAACCTTGACTGCAGCGCAGACCTGCAACAGTACTCACGGAATCTGGGACCTACAGCGCAGGATTGCAGGGACACCATTCAGCGCTTCCATCATGATTTTCCCGGGGGTATGCCGAGAGTTGATGAGCAGAGAAGAGAGGAGCCCCGGCATCAAATTACGCACGTGGGCGTTGGCTATAACCCCTACGCGTCCGTGCCCCCGCCGCATACTGGACGTTCGACACCCAACACCACCAGTAACGTCAGAGACATCTCGTCGAACCCGTACGGACCAGAGATCAAAGCGCCCCGGCCTGAGAGGAACGTAGCTCAAGCTTTCACTCACAGCTTCGAGAACAGCAATCCTCTTCCACAAGGCCATATGGAAAGGAGGCCATACTCCAGACCTGAACCAGTGGATCAGTCGTCCTATCCTCCTGCTTTACGGGCTTGCCTGGAGCGCACCTCATCACAGTCTCAACATCTTGCCTACACGGACCAGAATGCGAGGTACACTGTTTTTTACCGGCTCGAGAGCTCCTACATGGACAACGAAATGGAAAACATTTCCACCCACAGATCTCTCCAAGAAGCAAACCTGAAAGCAGCAGAGTACTTCATGGATGAGTTTGGCTCGGTTGGCATTGACCCGCCAAAGTTTGAGGTGTCGAGGGAGGGTGGGTTGCGTTGTACAGTTGAGACGGATGGCTCGACTGGGGGTCGCGTGCTCATTTATGTGAGTAGGGATCGGGATTGATCGGCGTTGTGGGGAATGATCGGCGTTGTGGGGCTAAAATATCTTATTATAAGATGTGGAAAAAAGTGTACGTCGCTATGTTTAATACCCATGATGGCTTTATGTTTGATGGGTTACTAGAGAGCGGATCTAGGGATCGATGTTGGTCAGAATTTCGGGTTATGAAAATTTAAGCATCAGGTACGAATAATAGAATACATCTCAAGGTCAGGAAAATTTTATCAGCTCGGTGCGATGGAGTTTGATTAGGGATTAGAAATATTAGGCTCTTTTTCGGTTCATTGTGTCTAGAATTTCCGGTGTGTCGTGGTTGATGTTCATCACCACTCTCCCTTCAGTAATGAATCTCATCACGACTATTTTGTTTCCCCGTCCAATGATAAGGATCATCACCACTTCTTTGTCCGCCCGCCAACAGTATATAAGCACCAGAAAGCCTTCCCTTTTCAGATCTTCCCCTCTGCACCTCTCACTACTCTAATATTCCAAAAATTTGCGGAGCAGAAACGATGGTTCTATGAAACAACCTGCGGCATCTGAATGTGTGCGGGATTTATGTCCCGCCTAAATCGCCTCCCAAAATCCTCATAGAGTTTCTAGCGTGATGTCATTGAAATATATAAAGGTCTCCTCGCTCTTGCTTCCCAAAACTCGACTTCTCTGCAACACCTTGTATCTTCTAAAAAGCTAACCTTGGTCGACTAAAAATGAAAATTCTCTACAATCATGTGTGCAGGACTTCTCGGGCTGAAATTAAATTGCTGAACATGTCTAATATAGGCATATTCGGAGGAACTTTCCACAATCTTGAATCGAATGGTAACTCCTTGTTCTTATGAAGTCATGTGGGAAGGAAGACTGAATTTCTTCTTGACTCTGAGCAAAATCTCTCTGAACCTCTCGTCATAGACTTTGAGCCTTAGTAGTTTTGGATCAAACCTCAACGTTTTTTCATGTCTATTCAGGGCCGAGAAGCGTTCATGTGTAACACCCGGGCTGCTGATCATCACTGTACAATGTTATTCCAGTCAGAGGTACGATCATCTCGTCCTAGAATTGGAACAGCAACGTATAATAGCGCTGACCTTCCTACCCCCTTAGGTCTTTTCTTCTTCACAGTACTCTAACTCTTGCCAAAAGCCAGTATCATATCTGCATATGGGCTAAAATACGATCACATGAGCGTCGATGTGTGCTAAGCGTGGGCAAAAAAAACCTTGACAATGTGGCACATGGGTGCCATTGGGGATAGGACGATATTTGTACAAAAACGGAGAGGATGTCATTGATGTAGTCGGTCAGTGCAGGGGTTGCGGAAGTTCAATGATCATCATCACCAAGCAACACTATGTATCGTCTAACGAATATCTGATTAAACACTCGGGAAGTGTCTGCTTTCTATGCGCGGGCGAGACTGGGGTATATAAACACGCGTTCTCTCCTTCCCCCTCAAACCCTCTACGCTCTCACAGCATAGAGGCCTTATTGAAACTTTGGCCGAGCTGTCGCATGTTTCGAGTAAAGATAGCTGAGTGAGCTCGTGAGGTGCAGCGAGCAGTCTAAAAGCTACGAATAACATCCTATGGCATCTTCTCTCGTGCATAGGGAACACATGTAAGCAAATATGACCTGCTCACGGTGTTGCTACTACGATTTTAATCTTCTGCAATCTCGGGTGGCATGTCATATATAAAGTCCTCTTCCAACTCCCACATCATCCCTCACTTCTTCTCCACATCAATCCGACATTCAATTAAAGCCTCGAACGAAGCCTCTATGTGAGGGCTAAAACGGGAGACCAAAAAGAGCTACGTGCAGCTACTTGGTGTAAAAATCCCTCATTTGCTGCACAATCTCCACTTCCTCAACTTCACGAGTGCTAAAAACAATACATTCGTCAGCACATGGGGTTTCTTTCTCTGGGGTTGGGCGCAAGGCCCGAAATGCTGCATTCAAGAAAGCATGACTGTTTGGAGAGCTATGCCAGACTCGTCGAAGGTGATGTGACCACTGCCGAATCCTGTTTGAGGTATCTCACTTGTTGTTACTGTCCGATATTAGACTGTCCGGTGTCGTTCCTTGGAAGGGTGCGAATTGGTATATAAACGCCAACGCTCCACCCAGAACCAAATCCCTATTTCCCCACGACACTTTAGTGTTCACTAAAAGCCCCAGTTGCAGGTGTCACGTGGAGGTCCAAAACGATTATAATATGCGTGTATCTTTGATGCCTTTGAATAAAATGCATATAACACTCGTTTTATGGAGAGGGTTTGTCTACTCGATGACTTGAATACTAAAATACGATTACTGTAGCATACATGAGTATTCTCTGTCGTGGAGAAGAACAGGGGTGTTAAATACAGACACGATCGGCTATATGACTGTCCCTTGAACAGATCTACGTTAAAGGGGACATCTTTTTCGAATCAGCATTTCTTAAAAATTGTTGGTATTTGCAACTATGCGCCAGCTAGTCTCCAGAGTTGTAAAAGTATATAAATGCATCGTCACTCCCAAATCCCACTCTTCGCTTCTTCAAAACATTTACAGTAGACTAAAACAGAGGGAGTCTGGATTAATGTTTGCAGACTGAAACCTACGTCAGGAGGATGTATGTCTGTCGAGTTGGGTAAAAAAAGGATGCTATCAGATTGGCATGGGTTTGCCCGAGAGAAGTGGACACTTACTTAGATGAGCTTCTGGAGATACAAAATTATGGGACTTTGAGGATCTTATCAAGATGTGTTGATGATCATGAATTCTCGAAGCTGAAAGCTATCAGCGGTAGTCAGATGCAACTATCCCTGGGTTGCCATTGGAGGAGTGCAGATTGCGATACAGATTGCCAAGTCTTCCGAGACGGGTATATAAGCCAGCTACCCCTTTCTCTCTTTCACTCTTCCCATCTACGCATCACTTTGGGGCAGACTAAAAAAGATTTCATCCGTGCACATGTGGTGGGAACTAAAAAGCGAGTTGGACGAAAGCCATGTGGTGGAGACTGAAATCAGCTTTGGGAAAGAACATGTGTGGGGGTTAAAATGAAATGAGGACAGAGGCATGCGTGGAGATTGGGATTGGGGGATTAAAAGACCCGTGTGTGCGAATGCCAATTTGGCTGATTGCAGTGAAATTTGCGTAGACATGACCGTATGGAGACCTGTCGGGAGAGGCATATATTCGAAAGTTTGCGTGAATTGGAGCGAGACGTATTCATGTTGTGAAGGGATACCAAGGTGATCTGTTGGTGTTGATGATGATCGTGTCCTTTTACGAAGCAACTTGAGGAGCATTCCATTATGAGATTGAAGTGTAGGTCTATATATACACGCTGATATACATGTGAAGTCCCCGGATTCCCATGTCCTGCTGATACACAACAAAGAGTGACTGACCATCCCCATGCTACTCTTTCTCTCCTTTTTCCTCTTACACGTACACATTGACCGTCCATCGCACAAAAAGCCCACAAGCACCTCCAGGTTGTTACAGCCATCGGTCAACACCGATGGCGCAGTTTGGGACGATAGCCATCAAACCACTCGTAACCATTTCTACTCCGAAACCGTACGAAGAAGAAGCGTAATATGGTGCTTGGCTACGATCCTCAAGTCCCGACAATGCGTGGCGTAGGAATATTGCATGTTGGCAACGAGGCTCTCCATCTCGGCTTCTAGCTTGGCCTTGTTTTCAAGAAGTTCCTGGAGGCGGTTGATCTGGGTGTTGTGGATACGTGCGCTAGAGTGATGTTTAGTAGATGAAAAAACTCGGTAGATAAGTAGAGAAGAGACGAGAGAAGCAGGAAGTGTCGTTGCACCAGCAATGAACGATAAAGGGATAACGTGAGAATTGCATGAGAAGGGGGAAGTAATGAGTGAAGAGAATGAAGGAGAGTGTATAACTATGTTCAATTTGGGGTTGGGAAGAACGATATCTTACGATTCAGTCTCATGGTTCTCGAATAATGTATTGACCGCCTGCTTCGTCTCCTCTACGTTCTCCTTGTATTTCTTGTGAATCTTGTCCTTCTTGAAGTGGACGCGTTTGCGTTGCTACATTTGTCAGTACACCATCCTCTCGTCCAAATATAGGTTGAGTCTTCCGTTGAGACGCAGAAACGGGTAGGATGAGACTTAGAAGGGAGGGGAGGAAAGAAGACAGTCAAGACATACGTCCAGAACAATCTTCTGCATCAGCTCCTCCAGAAACTCGCTCCTCCCCGCCCCACTCTCCTGCGACTCCCCAACGACACTCATCGCCTCCGTCACAGCATCATCCCAGTCTCCATCCCGCTCCTCCTCCTCTTCACCATCGACATTTTCCATTGCTTGATCCCCAATCTCATCCTCTTCCTCATTTTCCTCGTCCGATCCATCAGCAACAACGGCGAGCTCCTCAAGATACCGGTTACGCGTCTCGTGATGCCCATTACGACGCGTTTGCTCCGAGGTATTAGTTGTGGGCTTTTTGGTTAGAGACGAGCGGGGCATTGTTGCTGCGACGACGAAAGAGAATTAGTGAATATTGGTGTTAGTGACGATCAGTGAATTTGATCACTTGCTCCTCCTGAAATATTGAGGATGTGAAGTTTGATGTGAGGTGTGATGGCATGAGGTGCATTCTGACGAACAATTGATGTCCGAATTCAATGTGGATCCGCCAAGATTTCGCACCCGGCCCGTGCACAAAAAGTTCCCTCCGCCATGCGCCAAAATTTCCATTGCGCTCCTCCCACCGCATCGCATCGCTCCCCAATCGCAATTACTTCACCGCTATCCACCGCCGCCTCTGACCCCTCATCCTTTGACCTCAATTTCCACCAAAATGGGTCCCGACTCCCTCCCCCCCCACCGCCTCCTCTCCACAGTTCCCATCCCCTCCTCCTCCGCCTCCACAATCCTCTCGACCTACCTAGCCAACTCCGAAGCGCATCCACATCTCCACCCCGATGCCCTAATAACGCCCACTGGCGTCACATTTTCCTCGCACGGCGGCCCCACCGGTGGAGTAATAATGCACAATTTGCGGCGCATCGCGGCTGGCCTACGAGGAGAGTACTTGGAGCCGGAGAAAACACCCGAGCCTGAAGCGGAAGAGGTGGAGAGTGGGAAGCAGTGGAAGGGGAAGGATAAGCGGAAGAACATCGAAGTTGCAGGGGGCGAAGAAGGATGGCAGAATATGTCCGAGTACGAGCGCGACAATGAGACGGAGGGGCTTGTGGTTGGGGATTGGGGGGAGAGGGATACGTTTGTAGCGCAGGGGGCGGATGTGAATACTGCTGTTGTTATTGAGGACGAGGATGAGGGTGAGGGGAGTGAAGCGGGTGGGAAGAAGAGGAAGGGAGAGAGCAAGAAGGATAAGGAAGCGAGGAAGAAGGCGAAGAGGGAGAGGAATAAGGACTTTAAGCGGAAGAAGGCTGAGAAGAAAGCGGAGGCATAATGGGATCGAACGTCAATTCGCAGATTTCAATTCGCCCTTTGGAGCTATGGAAAATCCAGTACCGAGACCGCTCTATGCTACGGAGCCGTCTACCGTTCGCCCAAATCTTGCATACGCCTATGCTTTTAATGCGACCATACCATATGTACCGCAATACCAATATTGTACACTACCCGCAAGATAGTCACCTAAAGCTCTCGATCCGCCGCCTTCAACGGCTTCTCCTTGTCCGCCGACTTGTCCTGCACAATCTTCTTGTCGCCAGCCCAACCCATGGCCTTCAGTCGCTCCGTCAAGATAGGGTGCGAGTGGTGGAAGCTCGAGTACAACCAATCCGCATCCATGCTCGACAGATTCTGGATCTGAAGCTTGATCAAGGACGCTCCGAGCTCGGACGCGTATCCGAGGCCCACAGCAAAAGCATCTAGCCAATGTCAGCAAATATGCGGATTTTGAAGGGAGGAGAATACATACCCGCTTCATACTCCATGGCTCGTGTCCACATATTGAGGAGGAGCTTCAATATCGCATCCGTAGGCGACAGAATCTCATTGAAGAGGAGAAAACCAATGAGCACGGGACGTTCCTTGGTGAAGCCAAAGCTGCTATACAGCGACCGGTTGTTGATGAATACGGAGAACAGGGCAAAGATGTAGAATAGATGCGCCTGGCTAATGAAAAGGAGTCTCGATGTATGATTCTTCTTCCAGTGACCGAGTTCGTGGGCCAAGACAGCCTCAACCTCCTTATCTGTGCTCTTCTCCAGTAACGTGTCGTAGATGACAATCTTCTTCTTTCCAATCCAAGGGAGACCAGTGAAATATGCGTTGCTGTGAGCGCTGCGCTTGCTGCCGTCGATGACCTGAAGTTCGCCAAGCGGGAATTGGAGTTTAGATGCGAGAGCTTCGACCGAGTCCTTCAGCGGCCCAGCCTTGAGCGGCTCGAGCTTGTTGAACATGGGCACGATGAGAACGGGGTAGATAGTCATAGCCGAGACCTGCACCACCAACATAAACACCCAGAGGTAGTAGAAGAAGCTCTGGCCCGTCTTCTGAATGATAGCCAAGAATGCACTGCCGATGGGGATTCCAAAGGCGACGGTCAACAGCTGGCCTTTGATCATGTCTGTGATCCATAACTTGATTGTCATCTTGTTGAAGCCGAATTTCTCTTCCAGGACGAAGGAGTGGTAGTATGCGAACGGGATGCCGGCGGCCAGATCGATGAGCCCGAAGAGGTACACGAAGAGCAGCGATTGTGAGATCTCGCCGGAGAAGCGAACAGGCGCGTATCGGGCGAGGATGGTGCCGGCTACGGCCCACACAGCGGGGTAAAGATTTCCATAGAGGACAGCGAGAGACTTGCACTGGTTGAAGAGGCCGGAGATGAAGGAGAACTTGGCTTTTGCGCGGCCGTATGCCTGAGAAGCTTGTCAGTGCGTGGTATGGAGGTGGGGTATGGAGGGGTAGCACACCTGTGACTTGTCGAAGGTGGTTTTCTCAATCTCATTCTCGAGGGCTTTGGGGACCGTCTTCTTTTGGAGGACTTGGTATTGGCGGAAGAGAAGCCAGTTCTCGAGGGTGAATTCAGCGAGAGAGAAGCCGACGACGAGGCCCTTCCAGGGGAAGTGGGGGCGGTCTAGGAAGTGGCCGAGGCCCTGTTAATGGTCAGTGAGTGGCATTGAGAGACGAGGGTTGTTTAAGAGCATTTACCTGGAGAAGAGATTGAATCATGTTGGATGTGGGTTGGGGGAGGTTCGATCAAACTTCTGGCGCTGAAGCAACAGAGTTGAGGACAGGTTCCTAGTAGCGTAAGGCTGAGCTAAGGTGACAGGGGTTATCTGGCCAATCAGGGATCTGCTGTGACCATGTAATGACATTCCGACTCCTTTATGTATCATGAGGTTGTCGGTCGGTGTCGGGCTAGAATGTTGCAGGTTTTCTGGTAGTCATGTCTCCAGAATGTGTAAAAAAGCAAAATAGATGGAGCGAGCAATGGGTATTGTGAATGAAATAGCTAGGCTCTTACCACCAAATTCGAGAGATTGCTACCTGACGTTCAATCACATACAAAGAGGACACCAAGGCATTGCAGGTTGTCTCTTGAGGTAAGGTATGACAGGTTGGGATTTCTTTTACCTCTTCTCACGTCGTGCAGTGACATGTTGACTTGTGTTTTAGAGCAGGGAGTGCCTGATGCTTCTGCCCTGGGTTGAAATACGGAAGATTATTCGAATTTTATGGCCTTGAAAATGCTTCCTGAGATGGGACGAGTGGATCTCTACCATTTCTCGCATTAAGTAGCGAGCCCTCGATATAAGAGTAGATGGAGTGTTCGAGCTGTCGCAAGCTGCAAGGAATATGCCCACAAGGCGACCCTCTTGCGGCGAGAAAACATGGATGGCATGTGTAAATTACTCTCTTTGAAGGATCATATAGAAATAATTCCTCATACCTACCGCGAAAAGGGTTGCCATCTTTGTTCAGCGGAGATGTTAAAAGCTCTACCAAAAGCCAAGGCCGACTATGCTGAGCACAGCCTCTTATTGCCTCTTTGGTCACTGACATCTCTTTTTGGCTGACATCTCTTTTCGGCCCGTATCTCTTTCTGGCTCATCCCGACTCTTCAAATTTGCACTGTGCGCCTGCCAGTAAGATGGCGATCTTCTGCCTCAGCCGTGGGACAGACTGAGGTCCGCGTCTTGGCCTCGCTCCTCGTACGGAGACCCAGTTCTCACCAAAGACTCCAAGTCCCCGAGACTCATCGTGTCCGGCCAGTTAGCGGGTAAAAATAGATGGCTTCAATCCCACGTGGCATCGGTATGGACAGTGGAGACGGTGTAGAGGCGCTGGCACGGCAGCCCCGTGTTGCTGAAGACGCTCAGCTTGATGAAGGGCTGCAGCATGCGCCACAGCTCTCAGGAACATGACATCGATGTTGAGCGAGCATGACTGGCCCTGCAGCAAGCCCCGGCTCCCACGCTCTTTTCTCGCGCACCGACGCGGTTTGGCAGGGTAAGTTCCGGCAATTTACAAAGCCTGGTCATCAGACGAGAAAGTCGCTCATACGGTAGCGGTGGAATAGCGTCGCCAATGGGAAACAAAGCACCCGGACAGGCTGTGCGTTCGTATTGTTCCACTGGACGCTATGACGACGTGCGCAGACATTTTGAAGTCGAGGGCAGAACCGCATCCACGCTGGAGCGAGGATTGCAGAGCATCGTCGAGGATTGCAGCGCAGTGTGGGAGCGCATGGCCTGGTAACGGGCACGCCGTCATAGGCTTCAGTGTCCCGGGCGGAGGATCGTGCCTTGCAGCGCTTGGCCGCCGTTCATGGGGATTCACAGGGCCACACAGGCGCTAGCAGGCGCCATCGGCTTTAGCGGATCCTTGCGCGAGTCCCCAAAATCTTGACGACTCCAACGCTGTCTGGGGGGCAGCACAGCACCTCCTTTCACCAACAAATCACCACCCTCGACCCGCGCCCTGCTCCCCACCTGTGCACGAGCTGGCTGTAAACATGTCCAAAATGGCCACTGACAGCTACATGCGCCGGAACAACTACGACGGACTCGGTGAGCTGAGACCTCCCCCTGCGGCCGTGTGCCTTCGTGTTGGCTGACCACCGAGCATTTGCAGACAGTCTTAAACCTCGCTCGACCACCACCATGTCCCACGGCACCCAGACTCCCGAACATTCACCAGTCGAAACCATGCCTGGACAATTGATTGACATGCTCCCCATTCCCAGCATTGCGACGAAGCATGGCCACGGCCGCTTCGGTGGTTCGTCGCGGAAGCAGTCGTCGCCCATGATGCCGCCGTTCATGGTCTCTGCGCCTGGAAAGGTCATTGTGTACGGCGAGCACGCTGTCGTGCACGGAAAGGTACGCGTTGCCACCAATGCAAGTCCCGCCATATGGCTAACACACACAGGCGGCAATTGCGGCGGCCATCTCCCTGCGCTCCTACCTGCTCGTCACCTTCCTCTCCAAGTCGCACAGGACCGTCACTCTGCGCTTTCCCGATATTCAGCTGGAACACAGCTGGAACATCGACGAGCTTCCCTGGGACATCTTCTCGGCGCCGGACAAGAAGAAGTTCTATTACGACATGGTGACGACCCTCGACCCCGACCTCGTGGCCGCCATCCAGCCTGCTGTCAACGAGGTCTCGCCGAAGGTACCCGAGGCCACACGCAAGATCCACATTGCCTCCGCGACCTCTTTCTTGTATCTCTTCCTCTCGCTTGCCTCCCGGAAAACATCGCCCTGCATATACACGCTCCGCTCCACCATCCCCATCGGCGCCGGCCTAGGTAGCAGCGCTAGTATAGCCGTGTGTCTTAGTGCTGCCCTCCTTCTCCAGATTCGCGCTCTTAGTGGTCCCCACCAAGACCAGCCTGCGCACGAATCAGAGCTCCAAATCGAGCGCATCAACCGATGGGCCTTTGTTGGCGAAATGTGCATTCACGGAAATCCGTCTGGAGTCGACAACACTGTCTCCTCAGGCGGAAAGGCCGTCCTATTCCAGCGCAAGGACTACAACAAGCCCCCCGTTGTCATGCCCCTACGTAATTTCCCGGAACTTCCCCTCCTTTTGGTGAACACGCGTCAATCGCGCAGCACCGCCACCGAGGTCGCCAAGGTAGCAACCCTACGGGCCAACCATCCAGCCTTGGCAGAAAACGTCCTAGATGCGATAGGCATGGTGACCGAATCCGCTCATAGCCTTCTCACAACTCCGGACTTCGACCCGACATCGCACGCTTCGCTCAAGCATCTTGGCGACCTCATCACGATCAACCACGGCTTGCTCGTTTCTCTAGGAGTTTCCCATCCCAAGCTGGAACGCATCCGTGAAATCATCGATCACACCGGTATTGGCTGGACGAAGCTCACTGGCGCCGGAGGCGGTGGTTGCGCAATCACTATCCTGAAGCCCCAGCCGCAACCCACGCACAACGGCGGCAAGATCGAAATCGAAGACCACGACTCCTCCTCAGACGACACCACCGACTCGGAAGAAGCCGACGCCGACTGCGCTGCCAGCATCATCTCCACGAGCACAAAACTCAAGCACAAGATCCTGGATTCACTCGAGGTCAAACTCGAGCGTGAAGGCTTCGAGAAGTTCGAGACTACGCTTGCAGGCGATGGTGTGGGCGTTCTATGGCCTGCTGTCTTGCATAATTATAGGCGCGGAGATGTAGATGGCGAGGACGAGGAGGGCGGCGAGGAAATCGACCAAGAGAATTTTTTGAGGGCGGACGGGAACGAGGGCATTGAGCGGTTGGTCGGTGTCAAGAGTGCGCGCGTGAGGGATAAGGAGAGGGAGGCAAGAGAAGTTCGGGAGGGGTGGAAGTTTTGGCGTCCGTGGGAGGGCCAATTTGCCTAAGCGCGTCGTCAAATTGTGGGGTTTTTGCTTGTGCGTTCATTTGTGTTCATTGGGAGGTAAATTGTTTTGCATGCATTTCGCTTGTTTTCTTCACTTATTCTTACTGGACGTTTGGATTCTTGCTGTACATAACACATTTTTGGGCTGGGACTGACGCGGTTCTTAGTCTGTCTTGTTTCTAGAGGGTTTGAACGCGAGTTTTCTTTGTTGTTTGGAGCAGAGTGGGGGGAGAGATGGGATAGGCGGACCATTTCAACTCACTCTGACATAGATATCTATGGGAGGGGATCACCAAAAAGCCAGGTTGGAGAACTTGGGATGGGGATTTGTATATATTGATAGATGAACTTCATTGTAAATTTACCTTCCATATCTACAAACCTTGCATTCATTTTCAGAGTTTTTCAAAAAGTATTTTTCGACATAGGAACATGAGTATCTTCTCAGGCGCAACCTTGGGAAAAGTTTCACGAATATTTGCACAAGTCACAACAAACGCCGAAGCATCAAACCCATCAAACGCAAAGGCAACCCCTCAAACCAAAAATCGTCGTACGGGTCATACCGACAGAACACGTAAATACACGCCGTCGGGGTCG
The DNA here is from genome assembly GCA_010015725.1 of Amniculicola lignicola CBS 123094. Lineage (NCBI taxonomy): Eukaryota > Fungi > Ascomycota > Dothideomycetes > Pleosporales > Amniculicolaceae > Amniculicola > Amniculicola lignicola. The sequence continues at coordinate 20,452 of ML977736.1, read as the reverse complement.
GGTGCTACAAGCCCTCGAAACATTGGGTAGGTAAGCGGCTCAGCTCTCGGGTATCATAACGTGCCCCAAGCTCGCACCCCGGGCCCGCCAAGCCACACTGCAGATACTGCATCACTGCCTTCTCTACAACATCTAACTACTCCGATTGAGTGTGCCGAGCGATGGTGTGCAGGATGTGAAACGGTAGGGTAGATTGATTGAGTTTGTGATAGGCTGAAAAGGGTCCCTTAGTATTTGATTTTGGACGTATGATATAATCCCCGGGAGGTGGAGGACACTACAAAGTCTCCAACTGTCATAACTTCTTTAGACCCGATATCCGAACGCAGTGCAGAACCCATGCCCAAAGCACAAGCCCAAAACTTGACGCCTAACGCCTAACGCCTAACGCCTAACGCCCAAGGCGTCAGGCAGAACAAGGCAAAAGCAAAGCCCCCCCAACCCCGAAGTGGGCTGCAGGTTTTGCCTTTGCCTCCCACCCCACAGTCAGCACTTGGAGTAAGTGCATTGGCATTGGTACGAAGCGTAGGCCTTGTGGACCGGGGAGTAAGATGCGTAGATGAAACGCAGCGATTGTCCAATGCAGGTCGGAGTTCGTGGTGGGTATGTATGGGCGGCGTTGGGTTTGGCATGGGAAGAGAGGCGTCTAGATGCATGACTAGGAGTCTCGTTTGCGGGGTTATGGACTTGTGCGAAGAGGAGTAGATGGCGATGCTTCGTGTATGTACCGGAAGTTTATTTGGAGGCGTGTAGGGCGTAAGTGTGGCGTTAGAGTTGGCGCCGACACGGAAAGCGAAAGGCTCATCGATGCAGAAGATTGATAGATGCCCGGGCTGAATACTGTGCCATGAGAGTGCAGGGGAGGAAGTTGCGTCTGTTGGTACTGGCATAAGGCGTATAGGAAGTCCCCGGACTCGTAGAGGTGGTGAAGACAGGTGGAGTATTTTTGATGAATTACATTTGGCCAGATCTATGTGGCCGGTTGGGTAGTTGGCGTAGAGGGCCTGGAATTCAACATTCTCATCGGCACCAGCACGGATTGCGGTTACGGAGTTGAACGCACTGGGGATCATCGAGCAAACCGCTTCCTCGGACTTTTCGAGCCCAAGGGGAAGAAGATGACATACGAAGCGAGAATAATGAAGAAACAAATAATACCATTGAAAGTTCCTGAGAGCTTCAGGAAGATTATAGAAAAGTTGCACCGGATGAGCTATAAGACTAAGAGCCCAGAACGCCACGCTATGCAGTATAAGTTGGAAGCACTTTTGATATCACGTCTTGATCATGAAGATCTGTGTCGAATTAGTCTTTGCCACACTCGATAGAGGGAGACAGTAACATACCTCTCTCAGCGCTTGAGGGTCCATGCCTGCCATCTTCTTCTGGCGGATGTACCGCTGTCTCACAGCGTGTCGTCCACCAGCACCAAAAGTGAGGCCAGCGCTTGTCAAAGGAGTAGATGCGCCAGTAGCAGGCGCAGAGCTGCTTGCCGTGGTCTCTGTCTCCTCATCTGAGGATGAAGACTCATCTGCGTTAGCCTTGGCTGCTTTCCTTGCGGCTTTCTTGAGGGCTTTCTTAAGCTTCTTTTCCTCCTTGTGGGCGCGCTTCTCGGCTTTCCGGCGGGCTTTGTCTGAGACAGGCTCCACTGGTGCCGAGGCCGGGATAGGGGTGGCTGATGTTGAGGTTCCATCAGGTTCTGAAGATGATGATTTCTTCGACTTTTTCTTGTCTTTCTTGTCTCTCCTTTCCTTCTTTGACTTTGACAATTCCTGTTCAGCCATCTCCGCCCTTAGATCCATGCTCTTTTTCTTCCTCTTTAATTTGGGTTGCTCTTCCTCATCCTCTGGTTTCACATCCTCATCATCCTCCACCTTAACCCTCTTTCTCTTCTTTTTTCTTTCCTCGCCCTCGCTTGGGGCTGTAACTCCCTCCTCTTCTTTGATCTCTTCCTTGATGACCATCTCATCCTTAAATTCGCTTTTTGGGACAACTCTATCGCCCACTAGAAACCCTGCACTAACGAAGTTCATGAACCCATATTTCTGGCCAATGGCCGCCTTCCGCCGTAATCCCTCGAGTCTGTCTTGTTCTTGCTTCACTTCCTCTTCCCGGCCATTCAATCGTCCCAAAATACTCTCTAGGCCCGCCAGCCCAAAGTTTTCAGGCTTGTCACTGCCAATCTTGGCACCGAGGCCTCGTGTATTTTCCTTGATGACAACTCGGACATGGGAGTGAGAGGCGGCGGTGAAATGTTGGGCGTGTGAGGAGTCGCTCGCACCAAGAGTCCCGCCGGGCGTCCAACCGTGCTTCTTAAGGACGCGTTGCCCGAAGCGGGAGGTGTCGTTGGCCCATTTTGTGTTGTTGGGGTCTTTCGCTATCGTGGTGCGCCTGGTGCGGATATTAGTATTGAGAACATATGATGGGTAGCAAAGGCTGTTCATGAAGAGCTAAATACCTTTTCGGCGCCGCGAGACCCATTGCGAAGGCGTGTCAAGATAGAATTGTGGGGTGTGAGGGAGTAGAGGTAGATGATGTGGAGTTGGCGATGTCCAAAAATTTGGTGGCATGCGGCGCGCACGGGCCATTAAAAAGCGGCAGGGGACCGTCGGTCGATTTTCTGCTGTCGAGCGGTCTGGGCGTGGCCAACCGTCCGACATTGACGACGACACTCATTTCGGTACCCTCCAAACTGCAAAGGATAGGCAATCGCATTGAAAAGCTTACAATGAATGCGTTTCGGTGCTTGGGGGTCATCGCGCGCTCATCCACGGCCGCTGTATGCCCATCTACACTTCTTAGGCCTTCAATAGGACGCGTAGTACCACCACAGAGGTAAACATCCCCATTAAATAGTTGCATATAAATTATTAACACCTTTTAGTACCACCGCCTCATCACCACGCACCTTCTCCATGCTCACCCCGCGCCGGCCCATGCTTCCATCAACACCTGCCATGGCCCCCCCAACATCCGCCCAAGCATCCCTACCCTCCACCGAAGCCCTCGACCTCCTCCCCAAACCCTCAATGCACCCAGGCATGATGTCAATGCAGATCAGATGCGGCCCGAGAGATACCTACAATCCAAGTCACTTAGTGCGAAAGAGGAGACATGGGTTCTTGAGTCGGCTGAAGACGAAGAATGGGAGGAAGATGATTATGAGAAGGTTGAAGAAGAAAAGGTGGAGTTTGAGCCATTGAGAGGATACAGGTGTTGCGAAATTAGAGGAAGGATATTGAAGAAATACGGAGGATTGATTGCTCGAGTCCATGTGGCACGCTTCAAGAGATTCACACATGTATACCTATTGTACACTCTATCTGAATAAATACATTTTATCTCTCTGTGGCACATATAGATGGAATCGGCTCCATGCTAGCGTATGATCGTGCAAAGAAAGAGAAGCCTGTAATCAATAAGTCGTCAAAGGACGAGGATCCAAAATGCATGAGACCCAAGTCCGGGGGTATCGTAATCAACGCGCCTATCGTCCTGCTCCTTCTGCTGTTTCCACTTTACCCGCTTGGCCTATATCTACCATGTTCTCCTCCAACTTCCTAATTGCCTCCAGTTCGTCGTCTACCTTGTTCAACCTGTCCAGAATGAACTTCATTGTTCTGTCTTTGCCTTCTTCCACCTTCCTCAACTTCGCGACACTCATTGAATCGTAGTCAAGGTTTTTCTGTGGGGACGGTGGAACAGGCGCTTCGTCCTTCAACTGAGCCTCCTTGTCAGTCAACATCTTGCGGAACATAGCAATACGATCATCCCGTTCCCGCAACATCTCTGCAAGTGCTTTTCGCGTCGTCTCCTCTGATCTCGGGGATAACAGTCCAGTCGGGGGGCCCATCTCTCGGGTAGGCGTTGTCGGTCTCGCGCTCTCAACCCTCGCCTTCTTAGCAGCATTCCCCCCCGCCACGGAAGCCTGCCACCTTTTAATCGCATCCTTCGCACAAGACTCAATATGCGTAAATCGCACCGGCCCTAGATTACTCCCTCCATACTTTCTCGCCACGACAACACTTCCCTCAACTTGCATGTCCTCCAGGACTTTCTTCAGCCTAGCCCCCCCGCCCCTCTCCCCACCATCACCGCCTCCCGATATGTAGATAATTCTGCCGGGGACTAAGCTCCTTTGGTTGGATGGGCTGCGCCAAGCAGTCATGTGATATTCGGCTTCCCTATGTTCGGGGAGTTTCTTCAGAGTGGAGACGGGGAGTGTTGGGGAGAAGGCTCCCCAGAAGATGGAGCCTCTATCTTCGATGGGGGCGCTGGCGTGGAAGACTTTTAGGTCGCTAGGAGGGGATGGTGAGCGTTGCCGTCGCTTAGACATGTTGGAGTGTATTTGGTGGGTTTCGTGAGGATCGTAGACTGTAGAATGGCACCTCGCAAGGCTGGGGGAGCGTTCTTGAAGTTGAGAGTCGAGGCTTCGGAGGGAAGGTGGAAGCGGGCCTGACATGGATGGGGAGGAATTGCCGAGGTGTGGGTTTTGGCCAGGGGTCATCTTGCCTTCCCGGATTCAACACTTCACCATCATCTTCTCGAAAAACGCCATGAAATACATCACAACGCAGATGCTCCGGGGATCCATAGCGTTTGATTATTGTTGGTGAGTTGAAGAGTTTCCAAGCTCTTCAGTGTCTATGCTAGCAATGTCACCCAAACCTTTCCCCCCAGAATATCTGGCAGCATTGAAGCAAAATAATTCAAGGCGCATCTTCAATCCAAAACCAACTCCCAAGCCAAACACCCCATGGTGTACTTATTCCTCCTTGATAACACAAATTCAGCTTGAACACTTTCTCCCAACCTTTATGTCGGAATGGCTTACTACGTTCCGTGGACCTGGACGGAGATCCTCTCTGGTGGTATATAAATGTAAGATTTAGCCAATATCCCAGGTGTTTCTTTTCTGGGCTTGGTTCAAATACTCCTACTCCGTTGTTTACAAGTTCAATATCTAGCTCGACAGTGACTTAGCCTCTCCTCTCCCGCTTCACCTGGACAGTTTAGGTCTTTCTTTGACCAACACTGTCTATACCTCTCAACAAATTCAAGCAAGTGAGACTACCCCTCTTCTTACTTGATAAGAGCCAGAAAAGATCCATCATTTTGTCCAGGACGCGAGGTGAAGCAACTCATCTATCCCGAGACCCTTTTCTTACTAAACTTGTTCAATCTTTTTCACGGCCTCATCTGCCCCACTTGTGATCCTTGGACTTTCCTAGGGTCCTCATACTGTGAATCTACCGCAAAGTCCGGCGGCTAGCCTTGGCGCTCAGCTTCAACTGCCTTGCCGTCATTTTCTATGTAACAGCACTCTCCTCTCTCTTATACACCACCCCGCCACCCCCACCATCCTCCTAATCCAAACACCATGGCGAACCTTCGATACGAGAACCTGATTCCCAACACAAGGGACATTGTTGACTGCATAATCCCCAACATCGCCGCCAACTTTGGGATTCATAATTGTGTTGCAGCAATCCCACAGGAGATTCGCATGCGCCGATGGGACTGCGACAAGCGCGACCACATCAAGGAAGAGTCGGAGGATGACCCGCGAAACTGGGGAGTGCAGTTCTTGAAGGAACTTCTGTCCATATCTCGCATCAAGAAGGAGAATGGAGAGACGGTCGAGGCCTGGTACGCCGACCTGAAGCGCAAGATGCAGAAGAATTTGGCCAAGAAAAACGGCGACAAGCATCCATGGGTCCGTCTTGCTGACGTCAAGTGGCTCCGAGAACACTACCAATCCGGTGCATCCCTTGATTCTGATGAAGAGGGCAATGAGGTCGTTGCTCGTGAATCTAGCTCAGACAACTCTACCAGCGAGGGTTCGGAGATGGCCGAGTACATTGCGGAGGCTCAAGAATTCTCAAAGAAGCCCGGACATCCGTCCTATGTTCCAAAGCAGGTCAGCAATATGCTCAAACGCCGTAGGGGTAAGCGTTTTCGTCCACCGCTGCTCCATATTTTGACTTGCTAAAAGATCAACAAGCGGAGACTCCTCCTCTTCGAAAGAGCAAGCGCTGGCAGCGTCAGGAGTCTGCTTCCGCAACCTTAGATCAATTCGAGGGCCGCAAGAAAGCTCGTCGCTCTATCGGTGGATATGCTCCCCGTAACACAGCCACAGCCTTCAATGCTGAATTCGATTTTGACGACGATCCTTCCTTCCAGGACTCATCAACCCAACTGTTGGTCCCCGCAGCCCTCCCGACTCCATCGGATTCTTCACACCCATTTGAATATAATACTCACGCCCACTCTTATAGTCGTCACCGTCAAGCCCCAGCCTCCGATATTGCCAACGACGACGAGGAAACTTCGCTTTACCAACTACAACTTGAACTTGAGGTTGCAGAGGCCGAGCTCAAGGCTGCTAAGCTTCGCCTTCGTGTCGTTGAGGGAAAGCGTAGGGCGGCTGCCGAGATGGAATCCAACCAAGACACGCTCGAGGAGAATATTTCATTCGACTAGGTTGAATTTCTGACCTCAAGCATGGGTACCCATCGAAAGGAATTGCAGGCCGAGAAGAGGATTTGTCTCTAAGATAAATTCAGTTTCTTTTGGTCAATATTCCGGCGTATTCCTTTAACACACTTCCATCAACGACGGCAATGACATTCGGGAGTGGGGCAAAACCGAAAGTCTCCTAATAGCTCACAATATGAGTGTTCCCACTTGGCTTTTGCGGTTTGCTGCCCAGCGCTACACATTTACGAGCACGTCTTTGCCAATTTGCACTCTAGCCTCCAGCTTTGTAGCTCAAGGGAGACTTCCTGGACAAGTAGACAATTTTTCTCTTCACTTCAATATCAAAGACACTTTTCTTTTATCCATATTTTCTTTTGCGTCCACCCCTCCTCATCCTAAGCGCCTACCGGCTATCTAAACCTCCGATCTTATTATCGTCCCTATCGCCAGCGGCAGAAAAGCCACGAACCGGTCCTGCCAAGCTCATGCTTGATGGTTTTCTCGTATGTCGTATTCGCATTACCGCACGAATTTGATACAACAAGTGCTATCCCTGCAACGATTTTTCGAAATGGAATACACGCGATTCGTTAGATTTGTTTTTATTGTCAAGGCGCAGATGGGATTTGCTGGCTAAACTATTTTTGGATTGGTTGGCGTGATGGGAATTCTGTAAGGGCGCCGGTGCCTGTGTGAGGAAGCGAGGTGGGCGTTCACGGAGGCTTTCAGCTGGACATGCAGGAACGAGGGGGTGGAATTCGAACAAAACCGACTTGTTCCCCTCTTATCCGGTTCCTCTTTTTCTTCACGCGTTTCGTCGTCTCGTCATTCTTTTAACCAAAGTCATTCATTAATTGGAAATCTAATATGCGTTACCTACTTTTGTCACTCTCTTGCGCCGTGCGGTTGTTCTGGGGAGCTAATGCGAGTTGTTATTATCCTGATAGGAGCTTTCCAGATGATTACGTCTATGTTCCGTGTTCCTCAGACGAGTTTACGAGTTGTTGTATTTTGAGTGAGGGGAATCAGTGTTTGTCGAATGGTAAGATTCCGATGTTTGGAGTAATAGATGAATTGCTAATGAGTGACCCAGGTTTATGCTGGGATACCTGGAGCGAGTACATGTTCAGGGGAGGATGTACAGACCAAAGCTGGAACTCAACGAACTGTTTCCAACATTGCAAAACAGGAGACTCATCCTCATCATACGATCCTCTTGTGACATGCGGAGAGGGCCGCTACTGCTGCTCGTCGGACAGCTCGACCTGCTGTAACGACGACTCCAAAGTCTTCACTCTGGACACTGCGACCGTTATCAAGAACCTCGCAACTACAGGAACCTACACTATCCCCATCGCAACGCCAACATCATTTCCTTCCTCCAAACCCGAGACCACGGCCACATCCGAAGCCGAACCCGAGCCAACACAAACGGACAAAGATGGCAAACCCACAAGCACATCAAGACGCACTGACTCCGCAGCGGCTGCATCTTCAACATCCACTTCCGCCCCTTCCACATCCGAAGCAGAGTCTGCCTCTCATGGTCTCTCCAAAACGGTCCTAATAGCCATCGCAGTCGCAGGCGTAGTCGTCCTTCTCCTCGCCGTCGGGCTGGTATGGTTCTTCGTCCGACGTCGCTACCGCAAGAAGCTCGCCGCAGGCACCAACACACAAAGCTTCCCCATGGCCAGTGAAGGCTTCCAGAAGTTGCCGGATAAGAGCCCGAGGCCTGTGGAAGTCCCAGCGCCGATGAATAGCCCAGCACCTCCATATCAACCCCCGGCATATGTGGTACCGCCACAGAATGGAGCCGTGGAGATTGGCCATTTTGATGGGCCGCCTGTGAGGAATCCATACGGGCAGCCGGTGTATGAGATTCCGGCGCAGAACTATCCTAGGCAATGAGGAGTTGGGTAGAGGGAGGATTCGTTGATTGGGGTGTGCTGGCTGGTATTCTGGATGGCATTTCATGTCTGTGGTGTATTTGGGGGTCGGAGTTTGGGATGGCTTTAGGAATATTCTGGAGATCTAGTGAAGATCATGACTAGATTTTGGGGGTTTGTGAGCAGCTAGGAGGCGCATCAAGCGAAACGTGATGAACGTATAGTATATCAAACCCTTTCAAGAAGGTCAAATCAATCGTGTTGAGCGATTCGTATTTTGCGCTCCAGTATCCTTCGGCCAGTGACCCGTTTTGGGCCAAACTGTCACGGCAGTGATATATCAGATATTGGGGAGTGATGCTGGGTCGATTGATCGATCTGGATACAACGACGCCATACCTATATCCAACGATCGATACTGGCCTATCTCAGCAGCGTCGGCCCTGGCGTGCTTACGTTGTCTGATCTACTCTGCTCAGGCGTGAAAGGATGTGGACATTGTGGATGAAGAATGTCTCAGATAACTTTCACCTCAAGTGCAGTCACTACATTGTTTACCGCGCCCATACTCACACTCTCCATTCTTCACTACTTAACGCCCCTTATCACATTCTTCCTGCAACATAAAATCGCTCCCTTGGTATTCCACACCCTGTAAGTCTGTGCTACCACAACTTACTTCTACCATGACACCTCGACCTCCTAATCAAAATACAACTTCTACACAGCATACTCAGTCTACGCAACAAACACAGTCTACTCGAGAAGCGGTAGACTCGGTCCACCGTGAGCTGCATCCATGCTACCTTCCAACCCCCGTTTGGATTCCACAAGATGCGTTCTGGGTGTGTATTTGTGATAAACGCAACCGATTCGAAGACACATCAAAAGCGCGGCCCCTAGGTCGTATGTACTGCGAGGGGTGTACGAAAGCCGCCAATTTCAACACTGCCATTCACAATGTTGAATTGACACGGCTTCAGTATAACCACTACATGGTTTCCCTCCCAGGGAATACATCCGGCCTGCCAATGACTATCTTCGGCAATGTGTGTTGTCGTTGTGGACGTTCGCACCTCCGCCCTCCTCGACCAATGGCTACAATAAAAGATCCAAAACCTGCGGCCACAGAAAAGGAATCGTTGGGGAAGAGACTTATAAAAGCGGCCAGGAAAACCTTTCACACAGATCGTAAGGAAGATGATCAGCCCTCCATCTATCATGGCGGTCACATTGACGAGGAATTGGAGAGGCGAGCATTCACGGTCCAATTCAGTAAGCCGTGTACATGCCTTCACGAGCCTTGCGATCTGTGTTTGAAATTCAAGGTTGAGGGTCCTCTTCCGCAGATGGAGTGGGTCGCTCAGGCAGTCGAGGCTACGGATCAAGTAAGTCGTCCTATTTACATGGAGCCGCAAGAGAGGGCTAGGCAAATGAAGAGGAAGTATGGGTAGTTGCTCAAACCTTGGCAACTCGAAGTTTTTTCTGGGATTATCTACCGGAGTACATAGTATTGGGAAATTTCTAGAAACATGTAAAAAGTAAAAAGGGAGAAAATTTGTTGATTTCCAAAGAAATTCCATCATTGCAAACTGACTGACAACAAGCTGGTTGAGACACACTCCTTACCAGACATAGAAGCTTTTATCATGGCTACGTAAAACTGACTGCTATAAGTCGTGAGAATCCCTGCTGTTAACCAAAATGTATGAATGAAACCGCCAAAGTCTACAAAGCCGCCCATACCAGCATCAAGCATTGTGTCCGGACAATAGGAGGATGCCCACATTCCCTACTCTTTGATTCAACACAACTTTTCACAATGCTGCCGACTACAATGCTATACAAAAGGGCTCCAGAAGCGTACACTAACACATCTTCCACAATATGGCTTCCTCCAACAATACCTCCACGATCCAAAAGATCAAGTCCGCCCTCGGACGAGCGGCGAAGGCTACCTTCAAGTGGCCGTCCTCTTTTCACCACCAAAGCATTGGAGGTTGGCTCCGAACATCTCTGGGTAAAGAAGGTGAGTGGCATGGCCGCTTGCGCAAGAAGAAGCACACTTTCCAAGTCAACGATGTCAAGTTCATGGGTGGTGCAACGGGGAATGCGGCTGATTTGAATGAGGGTCTCCCACCTCTACCGCCTTCTCCCCTGATATGAAAGCACTCTATACGCTCTTAAATAGAAATTTGCCCTTGGATACACGGATTGATGCTTATCTGGCAGATACCGTAGCCTCTGGTATGTATGATCGATTTCTTGTAGCGGAAATAGAGCAGTGCCATATGCTTCAGACGGACAGAATTGGGCAAACATGATATTATAGGGAATTGTTGTCACAGATGCCAGGTAGTCCTGGACTACCCTGAGCCGAAGAAGTTATTGATTGTTCTATTTGATGTACCTCTCTCACAATGATCCTCGTTTTGTGTGCCGACATATATATCTAGCTGACTTTGTCATTCCTTTTCTCCTTTCTATATGAAGAATATACCACTTCGCCGTGAATTCTTTGAAACTAACTTCAGCATTGTACAAGAATGATATCGTTGAGCATTATATAAACACGAACCTGATACACTCACGTTACTCGACATAGTCATGGATCTACGATGAGAATTGAGGCTCTAGCCATCGTGTGGAATTTCACCGGGAAGTCTTCGAGATCTAGCTTAAAAGCTCGGTGGTATTCTCCTCGGTCGATTGCTGCAATCACCATACATCCGTTTCCCACTAAAACCGCTCATAGTCCCTAACTCACAAACTTACCTCCCAACTCACACTTTCAGCGAACATGCCGAACCCCAGCATTTCCAAGTGCCAATTCAAGTGCAAGGCGCAACGAATGTTTCAGCGTGCGGCCGCTGCCATCACTCCAAGGGGTAATGGGCCGAGGCCGAGGCAGGTCTTCTTTGGCTGGGCGGATGCTCATACTCCAAACCAGCGTCGACCAGCCGAGCCAGACCGCATTGAGCCGGTGCTCCCAGCAGCCCATCGGATACTCCAGCAGCAGGATGGTGTGCCCTCAAATCGAGGCCCTCATTTGATGACGCTTGAATCACGAGCTCTCCCCAGCTACGCGGACTTATTTGCGTTGCCAACATTTGAGCAACACAAACAGCTCAGCGTTCATCTGGATGAGTATTCTGACGGATATGTGCTTCCGAATGGTGGTTATTTCACTTTGGAGGAAACGGAACTGCTAGTAGATCTATTACCTGAGCAACGTGATGGCCCGCAATCCCAAGGAGACCGGCCGTGTCCTATTTGTCGTCGTGGAGCAATTCGCTTGCGAGATGGCCAGCGGCCTCGTTTCCGGTACGTAGAACCCGGGGGATGAGCTTAAAGGGCAGAATCTTCACGCGAGGAGGACAGCCCCAGGGTTTGAATATCCACCGAGTGTATGGGTGGAGAGTTGGGTATATGTGTACGGTATCGGAAGCCCAAAACTGTACTCCAAAACGAAGAACGCGTGGGCAAGTACGATCAGGGAATTGGGTTGATGACTGACCTAGTATTGCTGAGAAAACGCAGGAGTTCTTCGGAAAATGAGAACAGTTGTTTAGAAACAGAAAGTTGTCCTGCTATAGAACTCGTGGCATATCCCTTGAGACTGTTCATGTCTGTATGAATCTGGCTGAGAAATCCAATCAATGTACTGCTGGTCGATACCTGAAACTTGCCTTGGTAAAACAAAATATCTGCGCTCCCAATACTGGAAACATTGTGCAATTCCAAAGTCTGGCACTGACATTGTTGAAAAGTGGCATTGCGTCATTGTCCTTCATAGGAATGTTAGGAACAACCTTCAAGCATGCATATATAATATAAACCCGTCAGAATTGTAGATACACTTATGCTTGATCATATAATACTTGCAACCTACAACCATGGCCTCGAACCGCTACAACCCCAGATTCTCTACTCTCAAAGCTACTACGTACGACAAACACGCAGATGGCGCATTCTTTTGTTGTCGTTGTAAAAACATCAACCATATCAACTACACTTCTGGCCGACATCCATTGGGTACTTTGACCTGTGGCTGTAAACATGTTAAGTGTAGTGGCTGTACTCACACAAATATCTTGGGCTGCAATGTCACGAACTGTGATAATCCTGTTGCCGTCCCTCGAATCACGAGCACTGAAGTGCCATATGGTCATATATGTCCCGGGTGCGGTGAGAGTTATCGCGCTCTGCGAGCTGAAAGGCACAAGTTTGGATCTGGATACGATGCCGTCCTTTTCGATGACCGTTGTTGCACTGAATACTCTGATCATACGTGGCTACGCTTTAGTATTGGGAACAACCGAGATTGGCGAGCAGACCCCCAAGCATGCTGGTCGCGAGCCCTTGAGACCCGTACCCGGCATAACACAGAGCATGTAACTGGAGGGCCCTACTCCACTGCAGCTCCAAATGTTCCTAAATCTTCTGTCACCTCCCGTCAGCCGCCACCGCCGAACCCCTACGCATACCCTAACGACCAAGCAGTCTCCGCCCTTCCTGGCAACCAAAGTCAGGTGACTCGGAGCATGGCGTCTGTTGCGATAGCCGCGAGCTTCCCATCTCGGCTCCAGCGTTCGGGTGCTGTTCGTGGGAGGGGCGAACGTGTGAGGAGGAGTGGTGAGATCTTTGAGTTGTCGGAGGAGAGCGAACGTGGATTCGTAGACCCGAAGTTCTCTCTCTAGTGTCAGCGGAGATACTGCACGTTCATGATTTGAAAGCTTGTTTGGTGGAGAATAAGTCTTATATGAAACAAGAATAGGCAAATGCAGTTTGGTTACTGCAACAGTTGCAGAAGCTACCTCAAGATACAATGGTGTTGCTCAGTTGATATAAGAGTGGATAGATAGTCAAAGAACGTTATTTGAGGGTCAATTTGGAAGCGTCTACGATATGCATGTGATGCGTAGCTTAGTATTGAAATACTGTTTACTTTAAGCACTCCAAGCTGGTTGCAATTCTTCTGATCATGAGGCACTTGAGATTTTCTACGGAAAAATGTCGTTTGCAAAAAATGAGTATCACTATGAGCTCAAGCCCCTGATATTTACCTATCTACTAACCGCTAGCTACCGCGAGCTCATGTTAATCCCCTTGGGATTCCCCGTGCTGCATTGTGAGGCGAACTTTGTGAGGATGGCTCTGACATTGTTCACCCATCATATGCACAATTCATTATATCTCAAGTATATGTACATACACCATGTGACTTACAGATACCATTCCATTCATTGCCAATCCTCGACATCTAAAACTCAACCAATAGGCCGTAGTCTCACAAGATGTTCAGTCTCCGTAAATTCCTCTCACGGTTGAGCCGCTTCCAGGACAACAAGTCAGAATGCCAACCTCAAAAACAAAGTCCCTCGCCAGATTCTGATGAGTTTGGCATTGATGGAACTTGGGATTGCTCCTCTTGTGGCTTTTGCAATGAGCTTATCTATAACACCGGGCCTCACCCTTTTAAATACCTCAAGTGTAAAAATACAGCCTGTGGTGCGGTTTGGAACGAATTCTGCCATACTACCAAGGCCGTTCGTCGCCTCCCCTCGTCTTGCGATGATCCTGTGAAGGTGCCTAAGTTCCATGAAAAGCATAAAATACAGGTGCCGTTTTTCACTCTCTGTCCCTTTTGTGGTCTCACTTGGCGGGCGGAGGACATTACCCCTGGACGATTCCAATCGAAGCTTCTCTCTCAGCCTTATCACCCTAGGGTGTCTCAAATCGGGTTTGACAAGGTGGTGTGCAAGTGCGGTGTGAAGGCAGAAGGTCAATGCCCGTCTTGGTACCGCTTTAGCATTCGTCACGACCCCAAGTTTCGTCTTGGAAATGACGAGAACTATTACTATATTCCCGATTGCCCAAAGGAGGGGTTATGTCAAGACTTCCTTTGTGATAGCTAGGAGAGGATTTGGAGGTATCCTTCAGATAGCATGTCTTCTCTGAATAGAAGTCGGGACGATGTTGCGTGATTCTCTTTGGGAATCTGCATGGGCTATCTTATCGAGGTGATATCACCTTCTAGATGGCTAGCATCAATTTATTGTATTCGATCATTTGGATAACAGTACTGTAGTATTGGCTGGTGAAATGTATTAGTTTCAAAACTTGTGATGTGGTTTATTGTTGTAACGCAAACATTTGTCTTGAATCTCGCTGAAGAGGCATTGCACATACAGCGTGTTTCACTGATTTGCCTCACCCGGTCACTTCACTGCCGTAATCACCATGCAAGAAGATCATAGATTTCATCCACGCTCGTCAAGAAGAGGCCGTTCGCAAATTCGAGGCACAGGCGGCTGACAAGTGCTCCCCACCAAGCCTAGAATTGGCATGGAGGCAGCGTCGCTTACCCTCTAATGGTATCTGGCATTATGTTCACCGTGGCACTATCAACAATCTTGTCCAGATTGTGGGTCCCCACCCATTTGGAAGATTGAAGTGCTCAAAGTGCAGGAAACTCTGGAAGCAAAAGTACATTACAACCAATGTACCTATTCACTACCCCTGCAATCTTGCGGGTCGGGGAGTTCCGGTGCCAAACCTCTCTGGGGAGTGTCCTTACGGCTCTATTTGTGACATGTGTGGAATGTCACATCGAGCGAATGCAAAGGATCAGTACCTCAGATTTCAAAATGGAAAGGGCTACAGATGTGTCGAATTCCCAGAGCTGCTCATTTGTCTATGAGGCAGGCGGGCATCAGATCTCTGGGTTCGGTTTCACATTGGCTCTAATCGGGATTATCCACATGGTGATCCGTTGGCTTCCTTTGAAAGTGCTATAGTCCTCCAAGGCGAAGCTGGCATTCTGAGCGAGCGATGAGCGTATCTGCGAGTGCTGCATCTTCCGACTAGAGTCAGCTTCACTCCGCCGTAGAGCGCACACATATTCTTCCAGTTCACCAATGTCATTATTGAAATCGTTCGGGGTTACGGGGTGTACGTGATGTCTCAGTGTTGATCCTTCATTATTTGAATTTGTAATCGTATGTTTGAAACAATGGGTAATGCTTGCTACATGGAGTTCTATGTTAAAGCTTCAGTTCATGACGCCTCTAGGTTCTATTTTCCCGTTTAGAAAACTCCTCCTAAGGATAGTCGATGGCACGTAGCCATGTCTAGGGCATCTTTCATGTCTTTTCGGTGTCTCATATCATCTTCTCTTTGCTTAATACTGAAGCACATTATCATTTGAGTAGTTCTTCACGTTGATTATCAACAGAATCCACGGATTCTTAAAACTACCAAGTCCGTGTTCAGAATATCACATTGTGTGATCACAACTTTAACGCCGAATTTCATCCATACGTTATATATTAACAAGTACGTTGGTATCTCTTATCATTTCATGCACTGTTATTGAATGTCGGAAACCTGTGCGAGCCCCTTAAATCAATGCTAAAATCTTCCCCTCCTGGAATTCGTTTGATGTATCAATCACCTTACCACTACCATCACGATGAAGTTTACTCAACTCTTCAACATTCTTACTGTTTTCTGCTCTAAGCCCGAACCGAAGAATTGGGCTACCATGTCTCGTTACCAAATCGAAGATCTTCTCGACAAGTTTCGACAGGCGCGGGCTCAGGAACTTGCTCAAGAGACCCAGACCCATGGCTGGTACATCCGCTTAAGTACTGAACAAATTGTGCACAAGATGTTGCAAATGAACGCGGATGGGATTTGGCATTGTGGTAACTGCAGCCATGAAAATGCTTTGCTTAAGCTGAACTGCCCCCATCCCTTCGGCTATCTGAGATGCGGCAAGTGTGACAAAATCTGGGACCCAAGTCATGTCACCAGTGGAGTTCTACATCCACTACCAGGCTCCCCTAGGGAGAGCCGTCGTAATTCTGGATACGTCTGTAACACTTGCGGCCTCTCGCATTTCATTGATCCTCAATTGGTTCCATACAAGAGCTGTGTCTGTGGAGCCGAATGCTCGGAGCGCTGGCCGCGATTTCGAGTCGGAAGCGGGTCTGACTATCGGGATGGTGATCCGAACGCTACTTTCGTCCCAGCCTTAGAGCGTAAGATCCAGCAATCCATGACATATCGTACAGATATGGAGCCTCGGGTCCACCGAGCCGAAACATATCGTACGGATGTGAAGCCCAGGGTTCACCGGGTCGAACCATATCGCAGAGCTATGGAGCCCAGGATCCCCCTTGCTGAGCCAAGGCACGTAGGTATCAAGCCCACGAAAGACGAGGTCCAAACATCTCATACAGATGTGCAGATCAAGACAGACAACACGGTTCGTCCTGTAAATCCATACGATGCCCGCCGACGACAGCGACGTGTTGAACGCGAGCAGCGTAAGGCCGAACGAAACACATTCACAATTAATGTACTCGTGGAGTCCGGGCTACGAGGTCCTGGGCCTCCATGACGCTGGGAGCCCCCCCGTCATTTGGTGGGACCGGGGCGAAATTCAGGGGGCAACTATGTATTCATGTCCAGCAACCAACTTCAAAGTTGGATGCAAGATGGGTTCTTTCCTCTAAGTATCGAACGAGGAGTTAATGAAAATTGTTTTATAATCAGTATGACATTTATGGGAGTACGCGGCGACTACTCAGATGTGCATGGACAAGGGGGCAAGTTAAGCAAGCGCCTCTACTAATCCATATATGGTCTCGAGTTTTGATAGCTGGGTGATCCAGTATGTAATGACTTACGCTCAGGCAGTATATATGACGAATGATAGATGATGTTTCTGAAGAGAAAAGACGTTCCACATGTGTAACGTTACGACCGTAAAAGCTCTTCAGGCGCATAGGTTTTGAGTCAACGACGATATGTCTTAGACTGAAGCAAACACCTATCTGCATCCTTCACTCAAATCTTTGAGACAATGTCTACCTTTGTATGGCATATTGGTATGTATAAAGCTTCGCTATTCCGTCTTGAAACAGGTTGCATTGTATGTTAGAAAAAGCCCATCGGCAACTTAGTCAATGTCCTTTGATATATTGTGTTATTGTCAGACTATTACTTTGTATATGTTCAATGTTACTAGGTTTTGAATATCTGGCACTATTTAACATCATCATGTACGACGACTGGACGACTGGCATCGAGCTTTTCATGCCTGAACAAGAACGTTCACAACAACTGCCCAATATGCCCTCAATCAAAGCTGGACATAGCGAAAACAAAAATCGTAGCACAATCTTCCTTGATATTCGCTTTGACGAGGTAGAAGACGATATCCGCCGCGAGCGTGCTAAAGCGATCGCTCGGTTTAACGAAGAAGCATTGCAAAGCGACGACGATCCCATCCAAAGAGTTACTAGAGCGGATGCTGATGGCATATGGCACTGCTGTAACTGCGGTTATGAGAACCCTCTCATTCAAATCCCGGGTCCTCATCCCTTCGGATGGTTAAAGTGTGGGAGATGCCAGCAGCTGTGGAAACCCGATAGCGTCACAACCAACGTTCTTCAGCCATACTATCTCCCATACTCTTTGCGTCATTCAAAGGAATTTTCACTCGTTCCGAACCTTTATGACACCCCAATTCCTTATGGGCAGATGTGCACCTGCGGTCTGACCCACAGAGGAGTGCTCAAGTTGAAATGGGGCGAGCTGGGGGATCTTCAACTTGCCACACTGGTATTCCCGGAAGAATTGTGTGTCTGCGGATCAAACGCCTCTGCAAAGTGGGTTTGTTTCCAGATCGGAGACAACTCGGACTACCGCAAGGGTGACCCAAACGCGACCGCAGCTCGAGCTCTAGAACGACGACTGGGGTTTGCAATCGACAATCCATGAGCCATTCTTGAAGTGTCTGGTAGCGTTTGAATGGAGGACGGCAGATGATCCAACCCTGCTAGTTTATCATACCTGTAGTTGGCCCAGCGCAGTGACGAATGATAATTTTTGGGTGATTGAAACAGCCAATGAACACACTTGCTCGCGGACATTGCCTGTTTATTCAGTCACCAAGGATCCACAGTTTGTCACCAACCCAGCGCTAATTGCTATGGTAGTTTTAGTAACAATAACGTAGATACTACCGTATTTCATCAGCCCGTGCACGCCCCCAGTCCGTGCACGATTCTGCCCACCAGCACCCAGATACTTTTGAGGCTGTAGAGCTCTATAGTAAACGTATTATCACGAAATCTTTTGGTGGAAGGATCTCATGGAGCTGATGGATATTTTGAGCTACATAAACTATTCGCGATACCTTAGTGGGGGGCGTCGGATCTGACCGCGCGTAGGTAGCTCCACTGCAGGCTCACTACCTACCACAGTAGATGTAGCAGCATCCACCACATCTGTTTTGTGAGGCGACTCAGGAGAGGGTAGAGGAGCTTTTTTTCTACTCTAGTTACCCTTTTTAGAAGATTTTATATCTTTTTGGAGTTATTTTTCAGCTTCACACATAATCCTTATTTCCTTACACTTCTTAGCCTTCTCCTTCTGCTCTTGGAGGCGGATTTCCTTTGCCACCTAGCATTGTTGTTTCCTTTCTTTAAGCATAATAGCTTTATCTACCTTCTTCTGCTCTCTACACTTCATCTCCTCAGTTTTCTACTCTTAATGAAGCTAATTATTAAGCTCCTTCTGTTCTTAGCGTTTATGGGTATCTTAAACCTTCTTTAGAGACCAGAAAATAGCTCCACTATAGTATTCCTCTAGAGCTTAAAGTAGTAGAGGCTTACTATGCTAACAGTGCTTCTTCTCATTAATAAGAGCCTCCCATAGTTGCTTATTTTTATGCTGGAGAAGCTAGCTTTTCACTATAATTATATAAACCAAGTAGCTGAGCTACTGGGACTGTTTATTATAGATATCCTTAACTACCTTACGTAGAAGTTGTTCAATCCTCCTCTAATCTGAAGTGCTAAGTATAGAAGTAGAACTTTCACTTAATAAAGGCCTCTTAGTCTCCTCTACCTTAAATCTTTTGAGTATTACCTCTAGATTCAGTAGGTAAAGCCTAGTAACCTGAAAAGCGTTTAGGATTATTAGTTCTTAAAAGGCTGTGTACTAGGCCTTATAGAAGAACCTAAAGAAGTCTCTTTTTATAATTGCTAAGAGCCCTTAGCAGTTATATATAAAGGTAGAGAGTTTATGTATATACGCAGCTAATAGAGGTTTAAACATAGAGATATTAAGTAGCTAGAGCGTGTAGGTAGTATAAGGTAGGTAGATTACTAGTAGAATTCAATTCTTATTACAGAACTTAATAAATTCTATTAAAATGTAAGATCTATAGCTATCTATAATAAGTAGATAATATAATTATTAAGCTTTTACCTTTGTTTCGCAGTTAAATACCTATTTAAGCTATACTAGCCCAATCTCATTATTTATCTATCTACTAGGAGATAAGGTAAAGAAGGTTTTATATTCTTATAGGTTAAAATCTTAAAGCTAGGTATCTTGTATATTACTAGTAAGAGCTTAATAGATAAGGGCTAGAGGAAGTATACTACCATCTACACAAATATAAGCCAATACTATAATCTACTCTCTATTACTATCTTAAAGTACTTACTTTATCCCTCCTTGCTTATATTAATATTAAGAGAATATATACTTTATCCTAGAGAGTATCCTAATAAGGAAACCCTTTTCATCTATATTGTACATGTTACAAGGCTTAATATTATACTAAGAGATCTTCTCCCCTATAAGCTTGAAATAGAGGCTGTATTTAAAGGCTGAATTAGCTCTATGTCATGTAGTATCTATTCTAGCTATCTAGTAAGATACCAGCTTAATCTTATACTAGGCAATGAAGCGATCTACCTAGTTTTTTCCTAGCTCTTTTCCTGAGATCTCTACTATAAAATTCTATATTATCTCTCTTATAGGTGCTAAGCCTTATATATAGAGCTTATCTATATACTATACAAGCTCTGTTTCTTGTGTAGTATTCAATAGTTAGGATTTATCTACCCCCTCAGCATAGGTACTGATTTTTCCCCAGTGACGTTTCGACAGCAATGACCTGTTAACGCTATACTCTTTCGCAGTTTTGGTGTAATTCAGTGATTCTCCAGGCTTCAGCGATTTCAACGACTCCAATGCGGCCTCCATAGCGTGTATATTGG
>ML977735.1:4265-34295 GCA_010015725.1 Amniculicola lignicola CBS 123094 | reverse complement strand
ACCTATAGACTAGGAGAAAAGGCAAGGGATTTATATTATAATTAGATAGGTAGATACTAGGATAGAAGGATTATACAGATAAGCTCTCTAAGTAGGTAGGTAACTTAAAAATAAAAAGTTGCTAGTATCTATATATAAATTACTTAGGGGTAATACTTACCTTTGTATAGCCTTATATAATAAGATTATATAATACCTATACGAAGGCTTAGTAGGAGGTTATACTCTAGAACCTCCTAGCCTTCTATCCTAAGCTAGATATAAACAATAGAACTAGCTGATTATACCCCCTAACTCTAACCTATACATGTACGTATAGAATACTTCTTATACCTCTATACCTCTGAACTAGAACGTATAGTCGCATATTAAAGTCCATTTAATATAGGGTATATAGCTAATGTTAAGAAGAAGAGATTAATCTAAGATAGTACTAGGCTATTAAAGATATTATATCTAGGTTGTATAGACTACTTAATAAGTATTATAGTATTATATACTTATATCCTAAGGACTATATCTATTCCTTTTAGTATAGATCTATACTTCTTAGGGTACTTATAAAGTAAATAGATACTATAAATCTATTATCCCCTTACCCTAAGGTTCTATTTACTAAATAGAGTTTTAATAGTATATATAGTATAGTCTATTCTATAAAGTTAGCAGTATAGATTAGAGCTTAAGAGGAGTTAGATAGTAGTTATAGTAATATATTATAACTATATATCCTACCTTTATAAAATACAGTTAGTCTGTATCTAGTAGTAGGGGCACTATTAAAGCTTCTTTACTATTTACTCTACTAGAAACTAGCTAGGAAGTATACTTCTCTAGACTTAAGCTAGTAGTATATACTATTAGGGTAGGTTTCTCTTATATAATACTACTTTAAGTTAGTATTATTAATCTAGTTTATAGTATACATCATTGTGTAGATTAAGGGGAAAAGTTGAAATCCTAGGGCTTTAATAAGAGAGAGTTGTTTTTAAGCTATATACTTCTTAACTTTAGTACCCTATATATCTAAAGCTACTATTTATAATAGGTTAGTTTAACCTACCCTTCTCAGGCTTTAGCTACTAGGTATACTTTAATTCTATAGTATTAATTTCCTATATTTACATTACTCTCTATATATACTAGCTTATAATAAGTAGGGAGTATATATTAGAAGAGAATAGTTGTTCTAGAGTGCTCTGTGTAATCACTAGCAGCTAAATAGGCCCCTAGGGCCCCTGTGAACCCTATACTACTTATCTATCTTATCTATCTTATCTATTTCATTTTATTTCTTCCCTACCTCTCTACCTACGTCTAATCTCCTCTTAATACTCTTTAAGTCTCCTCTCTATACTCTGCCTTTTAATTATTTTCTAACCCTTTATTTTCTAGTATATCTAAAGATTATAGTAACTAGCTAATTATAGAACTTAAAAGAAGTTATATAATATTTAATAACAGCACTATTTCATTGCTCTAGGGATAGAAAAAGGCCTTTAAATTACGTTGCGAATTGCTACAGGAGGACATAGAAAGTAGGGTAACCTAGTCTAAATTAAACTATAGTGTACAAATATGAGCATGTAAGCTTCTAAAGGATATCTTCTAGACCTTAGGACCTAAAGTATTTCTTCTATATACTCTAGGCCCAACTATTATAAAGTTGGGTGAAAATATATCCTATATCTACCTCTCTATAATTCAAGACTAGTGGAACTTAACCCTATAGCTATAAGGGCTAGCTATAGTTATAAAGGAGCTTTATATTATCTTTTCTATCTTATTTATCTTATTTATCTTTTTAATCTTCTTGGTTCCTCTATTAATATCTTATCTATTTCTCTTCTATCCTTCTAATATACTACTCTATTACTATAATTATAGTACTTAGTTAATTAGAGAACTCTAAATAAGTATTACAACGTTTAATAACAGTACTAGACCATTAACTACTCTAGGGAAAAGCCTTCTAGTTATACTGCAAATTAGGATAATATAAGCTTCTCTAAGAGTATAATTCTATAGCCCTAGTATATATAAATAACATATACTATTCTACTATAGTTAAAACTAAGAAGGGGATATAACAACATGTTTAAAAAAGCTAGTTACCCTATGAGACCTAGCCTTTAAGAGCTTAGATCTATCTAAATTAATCTAGATAGCTAATCTTTCCCTTAAACTAGATATCTAGGGGTGCTTATAGGAGAAGGAGTAAGATACTATAAAGATTACCCTAATTAGAGGACTATACTAATTGCTATAATATCTATATAAGTATAGATAGTGTAGGGAATAAGGTGCCAGCTATTAAGGGCTAAGCTACCTTACGTCTATATATATCTATATAAAAGAAGAATAGCACTACTATATCTATATCTATGCTTAATAGTACTAGGGGAATATAGATAAGTTAAGTCTAGAGGTATAGAGTATAGTAGAGGAGGTAGAAATACAGGTATAAAAGTTTATAATACCTATTAACTATTCTAGTATTAGACCTGTCTTTCCTTATCTCTCTAAGAACACCTTTTAGTATTATTGGATTTATCCTTTAAAAACTCTATCTTTTAGTAGTATTAGACCCTCCTATAGTTTTCCTCCTTATAAACACTATAATAAGCCTAGCTAAAGCTTTTATTTCTCCTATATACTACTATTAAAGCTACTAGGTAAGGATAAGCTATACCTATATCTAAGTAGTATATTCATATCTAAATAGAGATTTCATTATTACTTTATCTACTATACCTAATTAAATAATATTATCTACTCTACTAAACACTCCTATTTAGTATAGTAATTCCACCTAAGGTAGTAGTATCTTAAATAATCCTTATAAATCTCCTTTATATAGCTATTAAGATAAAGAGGGTTTTAAGAGGTTAGGTCTTAGTAATACTTAGAATAGCACTTTAAATAGTGCTCCGCTAACTCTAACTAGTCCTACTTAACTAAGTCTATATATACCTATAGAACCAATTAAAAACGTAGAATACTAGGATAACTTATAGAATGCTAGAATACCTCCTTTAGTAACTATAGACAAGTATATAGTATACTTAACAGGAAGAATATTACCCTCTACAACTATTAACAAGATTATAACCTACTTATTAACTAGCTATAACCTTAACAAGTTTATTAACTTTATTAAAGACTATTACAAAGATAATATCTAAGTAGAGATAAAGCTAAATTATATCAACTTTAAGGTAGGCAAATATCCTAAGCTTCTATTTAAGGGCTACAAATTTCTGCGTTTTAGTTTAAAGGTTTTAGGATCTACTACTATAACCTTAGGAGTAGAATAGTATATTAAGACTATTATACAAGTTATACATATCTATTTTAGTTCCTATATTAAGTATTAGAACAAGGCTATAGACTAGTATAGTATCTATAACTAGAAGAAAGTTAATAAATTAATTAGGTCTTATAAGCAGGTCTATTATACCTTCTTGCCTACTATTACTCCTCCTTAATAGTATTTTAATACTATGTACAGCTAGATAAATCTAAGTTACCTACTAGTATTACTTATTTTATTAATAGTACTAATCCCCTTAAAGAACTTAAGATACTACTCTTTAAAATTAAAAATATCCCTAGGAAAGGCAAGGGCCTTATTACCTACTTTAATATATTAAGTAGTACCTGTATCCTATATAAGAAGCCCCTTTTTATAGTCTAAGGAGCTAAGTTATATAAAGAGTTAGAAATAATACGTATAGTAAAGCTAAAAGCTATGTCTAAATTGTTATAGTACTAGTTCCTAAGCCTTTACAATAAGTCCCTAGGAAAGTACCTATTTAGTAGTATCTTTAAGATGAATACTCTGCTATGTAGATCTAGTTCACCTATTAGTAGTATCTACCCTATAGTATACTTTATTAATTATAGCTATACCCTAAATACTTATAATAGCTAGAATAGTAATATAGAGCATAAAACTATCTATGTAATCTAACTAATTAAGAGTAGAGAGGAGATTACAATTTTATATAATTATAGAGGCTTATTAAATATATAATAGGTATTCCTAAAAGAATTATTTAGATTTACCTATACCTGTAGTAGTTATACTCTTTCCCCCTCTTTACTCTAAGCTAGTAACTACTAGTATATAAAGATATAGAGTTTAGATAAAGCTATTAGGAATCCTCTATGTATAATAAGCAGCCTATATAAGAGCCTAAGGGACTACTACTTACTACTTTAAGTCCTAGAGTAGGAGTTCTATAGTAGTGCTATACCTTTAATTACTTAACTCTACTATAATACTTTTTAAATTAGTATTATATATAGAGATTAAGCTTAGGTAAGTATATTTATAGAGAGAGCTTATAAAGCTAGGGTTATTTATAAAGGTAAGGACAGCCCTAAGATATAAAGAATAAAGTTACTTATATTAAAGCTGGTAAATTATAGTAGCTTTAGAGTATATTCTAGGAAGTAGTAAATAATAAGGAATTTAATACTAGAGGGCCTAGATATAGTATAGTTTAATAACTGGCTATTTAGGCAGGAAAGCTAGATACTTAATCTACTATACTATAGAAGATAATCTTTATTAGACTATTTAAAATAGGGTAGATAACTAGGAATGTCTAAACCTAAGTAAACTATTTAGTTTTCTAGAACTTTAATTGCTATAGGTTGCACTTAGGGCTAGTATTTAAAGGTAGGCTTAAGATATCTAATAAGTAGATATAATATTAAGCTAAGTTATAGTACTAGTAAAATATAGAGTTAATAGCTAGTAAGAGCTTAGTATAGTTTTCTTTGTTAATGCAGTAGGTGTTAATCCAGAAGTATTCTAATCTATCTCTTAAAGCTTATTTACTATAGAAGCAAATCTTCTAGTAGCTACTCTTTGCCTAGCTACTACCTTTTTCAAGGCCTATAAAGGTTACCTCCTCTTTATCTACTCCCTAAGTATGTAAAAGTATTATATATAGAGGTATTATATTATTATTAAAGCTAATAATTATAAGCTCTCTATCTTCTTTATTCTTTAGAAGATATATTAACTTGTGTAAATATATAGTAGGTGTATACAGTAGGAATAAGATATAAGAGGCTTAATATAGTAGCTTAGTAAGAAGAGTATATAGTAACTATACTTCCTATTCACTTATTTAGTTAGTATATATAATATAAGATAAGTAGCTATATAGTACTAAGGGGATAGGCTATTAAGTTATATATAAACAAAGGCAATAAGTATAGAGTAGGATAGAGAGTAAAGCTAGGTACAACACTAGTTATTAGGCTAAAGGCTATTAAGGTGTATATCTCAGCTACACCTTAAGTACTATAAAGCTCTAAAGTATATTAAATAAGGTAGGTATATATACTACTATAAGCTTACTAGCTATAGACTTAGCTTACTTATTAGTAGGTATAGCTTATTAGTAAGGTAATAACAGGATTAGTAATTTTACAATAGGCAGCGCTAGGTAGGTAGAGGAATACCCCTAGTAGCTACCCTAAATAGTATAGTATAGATAATCAGATATAGATTAGTATTAATTACTTTAAAGTTAAAGTACCTATGAATTTTCTTGCTATAGAGTACTTCTTACTATATAGTAGGGGATATTACTAAGTTAATATTACGCTCTTCTTATAGACTAAACTAAAGTCATTTTTACCTCTAATCCCCTGCTAGTCCTAAAAAGAAGTAGAGTAGGGTATACCTAGCTCTTCCTACTACATATTAATGAAACTATTATACTACTACTTTAGCATAAGGAACTAGGATAAGATAACTCTTTACTTAATTTATTACGTTTGCATTAAAAAGGCCCTATATAGAGGTCCTTGCTAAAGCTAGGGCAGCTGATAAAGTCTAATATAGCTATAATTTTATACTATATAGACTATATATATATTAGGCTAATAGGTGGACTTTAATATAGATATGTTATTAGGGGTAATAAGGTAGATAGTAATATATTTCGTTAACTAAGTATACTGCAGTAACTCTTTAGTCTACTAAGTTATCTATATAATAACTAATATACTTAATAAGTAAGTGGCCTATATAAGCAAGTGGCCTATCTCTAAGCTCTACATGACGTGTCAACTTATTTCTATAATGGATTAACTAATAACTTATTAGACGCGCTGCAATAAAGCAGATATTCTCCTTACTATCTCTATACTTAATTAGAATCAATTTACTAGCGTAAGACGCGCTATAGTAACTTTTAAGTGCCCTTGAATAACTATACAATAACAATGCACTAGAATAACTGCGTAACATAATTATAAGCCTAATTTAAAGAAGCTTACAAGGCTAGAAGAGGAGGTGATTATTTAGTATATAGTTGACCTAGATTTGTAAGGCTTTGTGCCCTTACTAGGTACTATATAAGATATAGTAAATAAGCTGCTTACTAAGCGTAGTGCTAGTAAGGTTAGCAAGTAGTAGCCTAGGAACCTTGTTAATAGAACAGATAGCCTAACTATATAATTCAACTAACTATATAATTATAAGAGAGCCCTCTATAAGGATCCTAAGACTATTAAGGCCTAGTTTAAGCTTATATACTATACTATAGCTTAGTATAGTATCTGTAATAAGGATACCTATAATTTTAATAAAGCTAGCTTCCTTATAGGCAAGATATTATCTTAGCTTATTATTACTAGCTTAGAGAGATATAGATAACTAAAGATTATACAGCTAGGCAACTGTAAGTAGGTTATAGTAATCTTAGTAATTAATACTGCTAGGTGGGTAATCCCACCCTTTATTATCTTTACTAGCTAGTACTATCTCTCTACCTAGTATAAGGGCAATAATATACTATACAACTAGGCTATTATAGTTAGTAATAATGGCTAGATAACTAATAAGCTTAGAGTAGAGTAGCTAAAGTACTTTATTAAGCATACAGAGGGTAAGAAGGTTAGGGCATATTAGCTGCTTATCCTTAATAGCTATAAGAGCTATAACTTACTTAACTTCTAAGACCTCTGTAAGGAGAATAATATCTTTACTCTCTATATACTACCTTACTTATTATACCTCCTATAGCTACTTAATATAGGCTACTTCTTACTACTAAAGTGTATATATAGGTATTAGATTAAGAGCCTTATCTATAATAGTATTAATTATATTACTAAGCTTAAGTTCCTACTAGCCTTCTGTACTACCTATAATTAGTTAATTATAAAGGATAATATCTACGTAAGCTTTTAAGGTACTAGCCTAGTCCTATATAATCTAGATATAGTAATATTAAAGCTTAATGTAAAGCTTTGTATACTAATACTACCTATACTAGAGGTTACCCTATAGGAAGCTAAAACACCCAGTAACGTATACAAATTGGATACTTAGTTAATAATAATCTATAAGTAGATATAGAAGTATTAGAGCTTATTACCTACGTCTATTCTTACAGCGCTTAATTAGCTCAAAAAGGGTACTAAGGTAATAGTACACTTAGCTATACTTATACATAAGTGGATTATAAGTCTTAAAAGAGTAAATAAGGCTACTATAGAGTATAAAAAGTATAAAAAGAAGTAGATCTAGAAGCAAGGCACCTTAACAAAGGTAGAGGGAGAGGAGATTATTACTTAAAAGGAGGTTAAGTAGTAGATAGAGGGAGAAATATATTAAGGTAAGGTATAATTAGGAGTAAGCTAGTAGGCTTTAGTACACTATATATACTATAGAGAGATAGGCTATAACTTATAAATGTGCAAGAAGCATGCTATAGATACTACTTAATCTAGGATATTTACTATATTAATATTATCTTGTTATATTATTAAGATAGATTACTACAAAGGTAGAGAGACTTAGTAGGGTATACCACTTACTTAGTTATACTACTCACTTAGTATCTATGTTATATATTAGGTTATTTATAGTTAAGCATTACTTAGTAAGCACTAAAAGCGCTTTAGGCATCTATCTAGATAATTAAGGAGAATTTATTACTATACATAAACAGAAACTTGTAAAGGAATTATATATTCCTAGTACCCCTAATTCTATATATTATAAGCCTTATAGATAGCCTCTTCTTCTACTAAATATTCTCTAGAAAGCTGTATATATAATTTAGATTTTAGGTATTACTAGTAAAGCTAGGGTTGTAGTAGTAGCTAACTACTAAAGGTATATTGAAGTTTTTCAACTATATATCTATAGTCAAGGCCTCACCTAAATTAGTAAGAAATATACCTAGAAGCTAGGTTATAGTATAGTAAACTGGATTATATATCCTTAATCTTCTCCTAATATACCTAGATTGAGTGCCTTTCTCTCCCGCCTTCCCATACTTTAGGTTGAGGTTACTAATAACTATTTATTAATGCACCTAGGCTAGGACTACGTACTCTATTAGTACTACTACCCTCTTTGCCTATTTATCTAATTAGTATATTCCTAGGGTTTTGTACTATAATGCCAGTTAAAAAGCTATATACCTCCTTTAAGTCTACTTATTACTAATTTACTACCTATCTAAGCCCTTATATAATATCTTTTACTAAAGTTATTAGAACTCTATTATAGACTAAGACTTAAATAATAATCCTTTTCAGTAAGGGAATAGTTTGAAGATACGTGCTAATAGCTAATAATATTAGTTAGAGGGAATTATCTGTCTTTCTAAAGATACTGTTATTTTTGTTATAAACAAGGGTCTCTAGTATTAATAGTTTAGTATACTTATCTTAGAGGAGCTTTAAACTCTGTAGACTATCATCTCTAAGCTTAATATTTCCTATTTAACTATCTATACATTCTATAACAGGAAAGTTAATATATAGATATAATAGCAACGCTATATTCAAAGGCCTAATATAATCTAAGAAGGATTATAGGACACTGAGTTATTACTTTGTAATATCTATAAGATAGAATTAGTTTATTCTATAGAGCACTAAGCTAGCCTTATAGTATATTTATTAGTTAGTATATAGTAGTATAAGCTAATAGCTTAGTCTCTTAGGCGTAAAGGTCTCTATATAGGAATTTAGCTCTTAAAAAAGGTAGATTAGATATAGAATATTAAGTACTCTATTATAAATGTTATTACAAATCCTCTTAGGGAGATTAAGGAAATTGGCTATAGCTGAGCCTACTAATTATAATAAATAGAAAGGTGGTATTAAGGTTATAGCTCTCCTTTGCAGTAATTCGTAGTAATCTAATATTAGTGGGGTAGGGAATATACCTATGTATAATAGGACTTTGTCAAATTTTACTATCTAGATAGAAAGTGAAATGCATTATAGGTCGTAGTAAAGAAATATAGATAAGGGGCAATAACTAGCCAAGGAGCAATTAGTATATTAAGAGGAAAAAGGTAAAAGGAGCGTATATATTAATATATATAATAGAAGTATATAGTAATTCAGGTGTTAATTATTAGTGCCTAATAGCATAAAGAAAGAGTCTCTCTTAGGCTGGGGGTCTACCCCACTATTACATAGTATATAATATATCTATCTTACTAGTACTTAGCTGTAGCTAAAGAATCTATAGTAGCTAATAGTCTCTATATCTTTTAATTAGCTTATTTATAATAGGTAAACTCTATTATAAGTATATATTGGTATAAGAGCAGGTATTAACAAGTACTATATTACTAGTATAAAATTGGATTTTGCACCTAAGTAGACTCTATTATAAGTATAGCTATTAATATAAATACCCTACTAAGCGCTACTAAGGGGTATACCTATAATAGAGTTTGCCTATATTCTAGCCTCTAAATACCTAGCCTTTGCTTCTCTCTCCCTTACTTCTCTCTCCTTTGCTTCTCTCTACTTCTCTTTACTTCCCTCCTCTCTTCTTTACTTCTCTTTACCTACTATATTTACCCAAGTGATTTATATATATATCCTACTATTTATTTCCCTATAAATAGTGCCTACTATACTACTACTAGTAGCAGGTATAAGCTATATAAACTTCTAGGATAAATACCTCTAAAGTTACTTTTATAGAGCATTGAAATATATATAGCTATTAATAGTAGAATAACTATAATATAGATAATAGTTTACTAGGGCTATAGATTAAGTAAGTAGGAAGGTACTAGGTGTAGATGTGTCTAGGAGATATATATAAAGGATAGAAGCTTATTATACTATCCTAGAAAATATTAACTTAGCTACTTATTACGCTTCTTTGTAAGTATATTAAGCTTATTATTTATTATCTCTATTATTGCTATTGTACGTCCCTGTCTCCTATAGTG
Organism: Amniculicola lignicola CBS 123094; assembly: GCA_010015725.1. Classification (NCBI taxonomy): domain Eukaryota; kingdom Fungi; phylum Ascomycota; class Dothideomycetes; order Pleosporales; family Amniculicolaceae; genus Amniculicola; species Amniculicola lignicola. The sequence goes on along the minus strand of ML977735.1, from coordinate 24,054 downwards.
AAATTTATTATTATTAATATTATTACTTATCCCTAATTCTCCCTTAGGCTATAGCATAGTGTGGCTAGTTAAAATTAAGTTATATCCCCTATTACTAAATAGAGGTAAGCACTTCTTTTTTCCCTCTAATAGTAGCACCCTAGGTAAGAATAAGTATTTACCCTCTCTACTACTAATACTAACTTTTAGCAAGAACTAGCTTACCTATTATATCTAACCTTAATAGCTACCTAACTACTTCCCCTACTATAAATAGAGAAGTTAACTATAATAATAGTAGAGTATAGTATAACTCCTATAATAACCTACTATAATATTCTTAAGAGTCTTTAACTCCTATAAGTTCTATTTTACAACTAATAACTAATAGAGATAGAGAGGATATAGGTTTAGATGCTTTAAAGTGCCCTATAGATAAATAGGAGTCTAGTAGCTTAGGTAGATAATTATAAGAATACTTAAGAATAGTAAGAGGACTATCTTATGTTCATAGGTAATAAAGGGATTAATTACTCTATAATATATGCGCTGAGGTTTTAGAACAAGCTAAGTAAAGGAATATTATTTTTCTATACTCTAGTAACATAAGAATACCCTATAACTATTGAATATAAGTTAGTTTTCTGCTAAAACTTCACCCCTAATATATCCTCTGTACTTGCCAGTTGTCTACTATATATATATTAAATATAATACCTTTGCTAATACGTGTTTATTAGACCTTATCTACTACTCTACCTCTAGATAAGTAAATCTATAAGGTAGCAGCATTGTTATATAGTGAAACTAGAGAAGCCATTAAGCTATTAAAGGATAGGAAAGTTTTCTAATACAGTAGGAACGAAGAGTCTATAGTTTTAGCTTAAGAATATTTTAAAAGTCTAGTATATATAAGAGCCTTTAACTGGGAAATAAATAGCTAAGAGATATTATAGTAGCCTACTGTTTAACAAGTAGTAAAAGAAGTAAAGCTGGAGGTGCTAAAGGATATACCTACTATTCTTTGCCAAGAATATTATTAGCTGTCTACCTTACTAAATAAAGTTAGTATTATTATTCTAATTTGGAGTCCTAATAATATATTAAAGGGAGATATTATTAATATTAAGAATATAGAAGGAGAATACTATTATAATCTCGGATTGGCACTACGCACAATAATAGTGCTCTCTAGAGATATTTACTTCTGGGTATTAGATTATATTCTATTTGAATTAATCCTCTACCCTATATTACTAGTAAGGAAGGCTAAGCCAGTAGTAGAAGGGTTGAAGCCCTAGAGATTTTCTAAACTAAGCCTAAAGGTACACAAATCTTCTATAGTAAGAAGATCTATAATTATAGTTGTATATATAAAAGTATCTAGGTTAGTAGTTTAATATTTACTTACATAGCTAAGCTGAGGAGGGGTACTATATAATAATATATAGTACATAGTTTTATTAAATAGGGTAAGTGAACTTAGGAGTAGGCATGTGCCTAATAGGGATAGAGACTAGTTATTAATATAGGAGCTAGATATTCTACTAGTTACCTTATTTACGCCTTCTAATTATAGCCCCTCTAATAGTATATATCTAGTGCTTTAATTATCTTAGGTATTGGTTACTTTAAGTAGCTAATCCTAACTACTATATACTAGTATATTTCGTTCTAGTAGGCTATTAGTGAGTCCCTAAGGCCCTAACGCTAAGCTCCTATTTCCTGTAACTAGAGACTAGTATACTGTACTAGTATCTCCCTTAATAAGGATTGTTGATAATACTTCTTCTAAATAAATCAGTCCTAAATATAAGCCCCTGTGGACCAACTTACTATCTATATAATCCTTATATTCTAGTACTATAAGAATTTTACTCTTAGGCTTATTCCCACCTAAGGATAGAATAACCCCTCTCTCTATAACAATTAGTGTTATCCTTAAAGGGTACTTAACTATATCTTAGTCTACTCCTATTAGTAAAAGTTATTCTATTATCCTAGGAATAACTTACTATCCTCTACTCTTTGTCTCTTCTAAGATTATAGTAGATTTAGTTGCCCTTAATATATAAGGACTAATACTATTTTACTATATAGAAGGTTCTTAAGGTAAATATACTTGTAAAGAGTAATTACTAATACACTATAACTGTAGGTAATCTTATTATTTATCTAGCTATAGTATAAAAGACCTTGTATGATTATGTGCGCAGCTATGAAGTTAAGCTTCCTAGAGTAGTTTTCTATCTCTAGAAGTGCCTCCTTGCAATACCTGCAAAGTAAATTAGTTTTATTAAAATTAAGATCCTCTAGGCTATAATAAATTAGCTGTATAAAGGGTATAATAAGTCCTAAAACCTACTCCTAGTATAGAGACTCTACCTGTAATAGAGTACCTATGCTACCTACCTCTTTAAGTCTTATATATCTACTCTTTCTGCTATATAAGTCTCCTGCGTATTTTTGTTTTATTTTCTAAGACTATATAATCTTATCTAATGCCATAGTTATTTGTTTCTATCCTTGTCCTAACTCTTTATTAGGAATTATTACAGCTAATTAATCCACTTTATATAAGAAGAAAAGGACCCCTAGTTAGGCATAGGTACTATATAATTGCGTAGGGGATAGTAGGATATTAATTAATGCCTTTAATCATGCAGATAGGTTACTAGTAGATAGTTTAAAGATAGGACCCTACTATAAATTATTATAATTTTCGTTAGGTATATTCAGAGAGGCAGCAAGGACTTTAACAACTCTTACTAGCTAATCCAATCTCAATCCACTAATACTATTTATCTTAAAAAAGTGATAAACTGGACCCTATAGTATAGTAGGGCTATTTAGTAGCTTAGTAGATAGTTGCTACCTAAAAGTCTCTAGAAGAAGCTACTAGTACTTATAATATATCCTATGTCCAAAAAATTAATAAAAGCTCAATTATAGTATCTGAACCCAGATGAGCTAGTAGGCTATTAGAGATAAAGATTACTTACCTCTAACTAGAGAATAAAGGATAGTAAGGTTAAGTCTAATACTTGTCTTAAGACAACAGCAACACTATAAGTATTAGTTATTATTATCATCTACGTTAAGGGGGAATAGGAAGAGGATAAAAGTAGTTTAGATTTCAAGGGGCCTATAGGTCCCTTGAAATCTAAACTACTTTAATCCTAGTATATTAACCCTTTTCAGCCCAGTTGCTGCAGCATAGAGGTAGTAATAGGTTATCCTAACTTAAGTTTTACCTTAGTTAACTTAAGATCTAACCCTTTTTAACTAGTATCTAGCTAACCTAAATAGGGTAAATAAGTTAAGAACTTGTTCTTAATATATTTTATTTACTACTAGTAACTACCTCCTTTTTAATACTTTTCCTAACCCTAACCTTAATCCCTAACCTTCCTAACCTTATACTAACCTTAACTAACTTAAATCTAACCCTATACTAACCCTAAATATTAAAAGAATATTATATAATATATTTATAACTTATTTAAAATAAGTTTCTAATAAATTTCTAATAGATTCCCCTATAGCTCTAACCTAACTTAAGAATTTTTTTAGGTACTATACCTAATATGGAAATCTTAAGTTAACTAAGGTAAAACTCAAGTTAGGTTAACCTATATCCTAGGTATAGAGAGGCTAGTATTAATTATACCCTAATAAGGGTATAGCATAAGCTTCTTGTATCCTACTTAGCCTATAGAAGTATAGCTAATCCTAGACTTTATACAGTAAGGCGTCTCAAGAAACAAGTTATTCTAAAGCAGTTATACTAGTAAGATATATTATGTATATCCTTTAAGACTATAATATCCTTTAATTCACTACTATCCTATACTTCTTAGTCTTTTACTAGTTACCTATAAGACTATATATCTTCCTAATAGAAGGGTTACTCCTGTACTATATCACTACTCTATAATAATCTATATTACTAGTATAGTACTATTAGTAAGTAGTATATAGCTTTTTTTCATTAATCTGATTATATGTTAGGTAGATTATAATTCTTCCAGCTATATAACCAACTATTTTACAAATATTTGGTACTTCTGCTAGAATACTATCCTTTTAGTCCTCTCTATTAGTTTTAGCGCTATAGGTATAGTAAAAAACAGTTCACCTTACTTAATTAGGTTATACCAAGTAGTCTTAGTACATATAACTGGGCTATAGGTAATTACTAGCCTATTATTAGCAGTAATTACTAATATTTTGCAGCTTTATATAATCCAGAACCTCCTCCTCCTTTAGCACCTATATTAGAACGTTATTTAGGGTTTTAGTTCTACTATCCAGTTAACTGGTGGAGTGTTAAGTATAATAAATATATTACTAAGTTTTTAAGACAAAATTCCAGCAAAAGCTCAACTAGCGCTGTTAAATATAGGAGGATTTGGATAATATATAGTACTTAGAACACAGATTACATAGATACTTAGGAATATAGGAAAAGATATTAGGCAAGATTTCCCTAGAGTAAAGTAAAAAAAGAAGCATTAACTTACAGTCTTTTTCATTATTTTAATTACTATTATATTAACTACTATAATCCCTTTTAGGATATAGAATATAGAGGTTTACTACTTAGTAAGTTTACTGCTACTTTTAAGTACTTATAGTAATAATTTTAGATTAATAGTATACTTAGATGTATTTTATGTATAGTTATAGGCCTTCTAAGGTCCTATCTATTATTTATTCATATGCTGTCTACTCTTATAGCTGGACCTAAGGCTAAGCTAATAATTATAGTAACCTATGAAATTACCTCTAGCTGAGATATTAAGGGAGATAGAGGGGAAGTAACTATATAGGTAGAATGGTAAGGTAGAGGTATAGCAAGATTTTTTCACTACTTGTTATCTACCTAAATCAATACAGCTTGTATTACTATTTATTACCCTTATCCTTACTTATATCCCTGTTTCTAGTTATTAATTACTTGTGCACTAGGGCTCCTTATCTTCTTAGGTATATATCTAGACCAGTATTGCCTAGGGTTATTTACGGCTATCCCCCTCCACCCCTATATATTTGCTAATAATACTCTCTAAACTATAAATAGCCAAATCCTAACTCTAATCCTACTATTGTCTATTTTCTATATATTATAGCTATCTCCCCTATCCAAACCTGCTCTTCTAAGGTCTTTACTATTAATACTATAATCTGAACCTTAATCTAACCCTAACCCTACTACTAGCTATTATTTATCTATCCTAATAATCTGCTTCCTTATAATACTATTCCTTCCTATATATATGTATTACCAGCCTTATCTTATATAATCCATGAAATGCTGCTACTTATAAACCAGTATAGCCCTATATTAATAGAATAAGTATATATAACAATAGTAGGCCTAATAGATAGATATTGGCAAGTGCTAGCATAGGAGTATCAACTATGTATAGTATACTAAAATAGTAGTACTAGGATTACTTCTAAAGGAGATAAACTTTCTTATATATAGGTAGTAGAGCTAGTTCTACTTTGTAAGGCTTTATATATAAGGAATATAAACCCTACTCTTCTCTAGCTATAATACCATTTCCTATAGATCTATATACTACTCTATATTATATAGTATATATTCTTATCTATAGTATTAATTCTTTTATCCTTCTCTGCTATTTTATAACTATAACTTTAAAGAGATAATCCCTACTACTAGTACTACCTCTATGTCCTACCTTACTCTCCAAAACTAATCCCTCTGAAACTAATCCCCTATCCTTTAGAATAGTACAAAGGTGCTATATAAACTATCTATCTATATTAGCCCTAAGTTATAGGATACTATAGGGGGTAATAAATGGGATTACATAGATAGCACTTCTTATAAATAACTATTATAGATAGTAGCTACCCTTGCTACTTAATCTCTTCTAAATTAACCAACTAATTTAGACCTCCTTAAGAGAGTAGAAGACCTACTTAAAGGGCCTGCAAGGAGGAGTAAAATTTGAATTAAATAGGAAAAGTTAAGAGGGATATCTACTATACTACAATATTTAAGGTAATAACTGCAAAAGATATAATTTTAAGCTAGCTATACACCTTAAATAGGCTATTAATAGGCTTTCAGTTATTCCCTATAAGCTATAATTAAGGACATAGTTCTACAGTTCCTATAGATTCAAATTCCTAAAGCTTAGAGAAGATTTTAGTAAGCTATCAGCGTTCTAAGAAAGGATAGCCTTAATAACAAGTTTAGTAATAGCATTTTATACTATATATATCATTGTCTTTATAGCTCTAAGGATTACTTATAATTATCTGTCTAGCGCCCCCAGCTACTATAGCTTTATTATTAACTACTATAGGCTACTACCTACACTATTATTACTAAGTATATATAACCTAGAAGGTAATCCACTTTACTTACCCTAAGGATACTACTACCTATCCTACCTTATAATGCTAGAGTAGGGGAAGCCTAAGATACTACTAGCCTTAACTTCTTCTACTAGGAACAATTTTATATAGGACTCCTCTATTTATCACAAGACTTATAGTAACCTATCTAGGAGATCACTTATTAGGAACTAGAAGATCTGCTATAACAATATCTAAACTATATATAGGCTTTACTCTCTTATAAGGAGAAGGATATATCTTAAAATTATATTACTACCTATCTTATAGCTAGCAATATTATCCTAGTTAGTTAAGATATTCTTAGGTAGTATATAGAAAACATAATTTATAATTGTAAAATAGTAGCAGGTAAGCCTAGGTGCATACTTGGCTACTAATTATACTAAGTTTTCCTAGTTTAAGTAGTAGTAAGGGCAGCCCTAAGTTCTATAGCAGGGCCAGCTCCTACACCTAAATAGACCTATACTTAGGATCCTATATAAGATATATAGTGTATATATATATATAAGTTAATAGTAATTAAAGGGAAGTTGTATTAAGGGATACAGTAAGCTAGTTTGACTTGTAATTACGCTGCTATTATTATTACTATTTTAGAGTAGTATAACTAGTTGCAAGGAGGGTATAGAACAAAGAAACTTAACAAAGATATATATTATTCTAACTACTACTTATACAGCAGCTAGTCTATTAATCTATCTATTTTATTATTAAGCTACTATAATAGGTAGACTTCTAGATTAAATATTCTTATATACTATATTTAATACTGAATTACCCCTACAGTTGTAGTAAGATAGATATTTATTAGATCTATACTTACCCTAGAGTCTAATACTATCTTTATATAGGTAATATAATATCTAATAAGTATAAGTATCTCAGATCTAAAACTTCCCTCTAAGAATTTACAATTAAGTAACTCTAAGCTATACTTGCTAATAAACTTGGTAATAGTACTCTAAAGCTTTAGTTTAAACACCCTAATAACTAGAAATACAACCAAGGAATCAGTTATTAAATCTAAGTCTAGTAGATATATTTTGTGTCTATAAAAGCATAAGCTTCATTTTCAACCAAATATATATATAATAGTTACTTATATCTTCCTATGCATTAAGTAGAGCATAGAATAGGGTATATCTAAGAGTAATATACTTAGGGCATTTAGTAACTCCTAGAGTTGTTAGTATAACATTGTATTAGTAACAGTGTTAAATATATATAACTAAGGTACTATATAATTGCCTCCTTTATATATTCTAACTTCCATTCCTAGTAAATATTTGATTTACTAAATAGTTTTAGTAGTATAAGTGCACCCTCTTAGATTATACTAACAGCCTAGTATAATTCTTCTAGATATCCTAGGTATTTATCATTGCGAAATAACCAATGTTAAAGAAATCCAATGATTTTAGAAGTGTCTTTATCTAATAGGGTTAATATACTTTATAAGCGAGCGGCGTATACAAGTAAGTGGTACACCCTACTAACTCTCTACACCTCTGCAGCTATTTATCTCAACAACACAACAAGATAGTATATTATACCAGCTGCCCTAGTTTAAGCAGTATCTATAGTATACTTCTTATATGTTTATAAGTTGTAGCTAGTCTCTCTGCAGCGTGTACAGCGTACTAGAGCCTACTAGCTTATACCTGATTACGCCTTACCTTAACACATTTCTCCTTCTAGCTGCTGCTCAACCTCCTTTTAAGTAATAATATCCTCTCTATCCCCCTTTAATAGTATACCTCGCTTCTGGATCCGCTTCTTTTTACGCTTTTTACGCTCTATAGCAGCCTTATTTGCTTTCTCAAGACTTGCGATACGCTTGCGCATAAGCACAGGTAAGTGCACCATTACCTTAGCGCCCTTTTTGAGCTGATCAAGCGCTGCAATGATAGAGGCAGGTGATGAGCTCTAATGCTTCTATATCCACTTATGGATCATTGTTAACTAAGCCTCTAATTCGCGCACGTTGCTGGGTGTTTTGGCTTCCTATAGGGTGACCTCCACTACAGGTAGTATTGGCGTACGAAGCCTTACATTAAGCTTTGATATTACTGCCTCTAGATTATATAGGACTAGGCCAGCGCCTTAAAAGCTTACGCAGATATTATCCTTTGTAATTAATTAATTATATACAGCACAGAAGGATAGTAGGAACTTAAGCTTAGTAATATGATTAATGCTGTCGCGGATTAGGCTCTTAATATAATACCTATACGCACGCTTCAGCAGTAAGAAGTAGCCTATATTAAGTAGCTGCAGGAGGTACAACAAATAAGGTAGTATATAAAGAGTAAAGATATTATTCTCCTTACAGAGTTCTTAAAAGCTGAGTAAGTTATAGCTCTTATAGCTATTAAGGATAAGCAGCTAACGTACTCTAACCTTCCTACCCTCTATATGCTTAATAAAGTGCTTTAGCTACTCTACTCCAAGCTTATTAGTTATCTATCTGTTATTACTAACTGTAAGAGCCTAGTTGCATAGTATATTATTGCCCTTATACTAGGCAGAGAGGTGGTACTAGCCAGCAAAGATAATAAAGGGTAGGATTACCTACCCAGCAGCGTTGATCACTAAGATTACTATAACCCACTTATAGTTGCCTAGCTGTATAATCTTTAGTTGTCTATATCTCTCTAAGCTAGTAATAACAAGCTAAGATAATATCTTGCCTATTATAAAGCTAGCTTTATTAAAGTTATAGGTATCCTTATTACAGATACTATACTTAGCCTTAGTATACTATATAAGCTTAAACTAGGCCTTAATAGCCTTAGGATCTTTACAGAGAGCTTGCTAGTAATTATATAGTTAGTTGAATTATATAGTTAGGCTATCTGTTTGGTTAATAAGGTTCCTAGGCTACTACTTACTAACCTTACTAGCGCTATACTTAGTAAGTAGCTTATTTGCTATATCTTGTATAGTACCTAGAGAGGGCGTAAAGCCTCGCAAATCTAGGTCAATTATATGCCTAACAATCACCTCCTCTTCTAGCTTAGTAAGCTTTTTTAATTTAGGCTTATAATTGCGTTATGTAGTAATCCTAGTGTATTAGCAGCAGAGCGTAGTTTCAGGGACACTAAATATAGTAGCAGCACGTCGTCTACTCTAGATCTACTTCTAATTAATAGCTAAGATAGCTAGAAGGACATCTGCTTTGTTGCAGGGCAATTAATAAGGTATTAGTAGAGGCATTATAGTTAATAATTAACGCGTTATAAAAACTTAGTAGGGTATACCACTTACTTATATGCGCCGCTCACTTATAAAGTATATTATACTAGGTGTAATATATCTTTAGTAAAGAATATTAAGGACTTTAGCATATATATTACTAGGAAGTAAGACTATAAGTTCCTCTTAAAACACTAGACTAGAGCTATACAAAGCTGCTATTAATTCTAATATATTAAATAACAGCTATCTCTAGTAAAGGCCTAGCTAAATACTGGCTACTAAGTGTAAGCAGAGGTTCTAGGTGAGAGATAGGTATATACCTATAAACATAGCTAGTAGATCTAGATTAAATATAGGTCTAAGAGCGAAGTTTACACTTTTAGGAGATAGGGTTAAGACTATAGTATATATTTAAAGGTCTATTTACTCTATACTAAGTAAGCAGTATATATTTTATAGCTGGAGATAGCATTTTAAAATGACTTAAAAGTAATAGTCCTTTTCTATATACCTAAAGTAGTGAACTACTATATAGCAATTACTAGGTATCTTCTCTAACTATTTTACTAATATAGGTGAAGTAGCTTAAAGAAGAATAGAGATATTAAACTCCTTAATTAAGTTGATAGAATAGCTATTATAAGAAATATAAGGAAACAATTAAATAGTATTATTAATAAAGAGAGTATATTAAATACTATTAATAATATAGGAGGCTATCCTGTAGTAGTAGTAGTAAGGTAGAAGAGATTTAGGATGCTTTTCTTACTGGCTTATTAAGGTACTATACTCTAGATACTCTATATACCTACTAACTTTAGTTAGGTATAGTTATATAGGATAACTAGCTACTATAGTAGCAAGTATATAGGTATAGCTACTATTACTTAGTAGTATATTAGTGGTATAGGTATTAGCTATAGCTGCTATAGCTATACCTACTTTATTTAATTATAGACCTATATGCCCTATATTATTATATAGTAGTATATATTGTATTAAGATAGTATTACTACCTCCTAATAGTGATTTATTATCTTTAATACTATTACAGAGGTTAGGCTAACTAGTAAGTTAGCCTTATTACTGAATTTCTAACTATGCAACACTATAGCTATATAATTATAGTCTATCCTCTATTTTATCACTGCAGCTCTTAAGGTTATTAGGGAGTTATTAGAGGAGGACCTTTAATGCTAGGACTTACTAAAGTTATGTCTTATGCTTAAAAAGCTCTATACTACTATACAGCCTCTAAATAAATATAGTAACCCTTATGTTATATTAACTAGAAAACCTACTAGCTAGAAACCTATCTAGTTAGTTTATACTAGGAGATAGTATACTAGCTAAAGACCTGTTTAGACTTATATATAAGTCTTCTTAAACGTGTATTATAAAATACCCTAAAACACTCTATAAAACTCTCTCTAATCTATAACTAGTTCAAGAAAAACTTTAGAAATAGGAGAATATATAATATAGGTTAAAGCACTACTAATAACCCTAGCCTTCTACTATATGTTTTGACTATTGCCTAGGGTATACCTTTTCTTACTAGCTCTAGTATTTAGCACCTTAACATAACAAATAGTATATTACTCCTATTCCTACTTAATAATTCTAAGCAAAATAGGAGTACTAAATAAGGCGTTTATTTAAATGTTTATATATTATATTTGTAAAAGTATATAATAACCATCTATAGTAGTAGGGTAGCTAGATATATAATAAGGGCTTTATTAGGGGGCGTTGGCTATTAAGCTGTGCTATATATATATTATACTATCTAATTATACTAACCTATAGCTATGCTATATATATAATAGAAATACTATAAAATCTTCCTCTCTATGTAGATATCCTTTACCTCTATTAATACCACCTAATATAAGAGTTATTAACTCTTATAGGGATAATAAAGGTCTCCTTTAGACGCTCTTCAAATCCTCTATATCTACCTATATTTCTACACCTCCTAATGATAACCCTATCTAGGATACTATCTAGAACTTCAACTAAGCTATTCTTCTCTATACTACCTCCAAATTCTCTATGTTATAGCTTAATAGAAATATAGAGAAAGGTCTCCCTATTTTAGTATATTACTTCTGGAAGTTATAATTAGACGTTTACTATTAAATTCTAACTACTACTAACTTTATAGTAGAGAATACCCTCTTTAAGATAATATGTAGCAATTTCTTAATATCTACAATTATTACGTAAGAACCTACTTAAAGCATAGTTACATTTAAGACTATATTTAATCTCCCTATTATATTTAGTAATATCTTCAAAGGTATATATGTATATCACCTAGAGCTATAAGCTTAACATCTGTAGTTAAACTCTTAAATACCCAGTTTAAGGTACTATCCTTTAGTTAAGATAAACTAGTAACTATATTTTAAGGCTACAGCTAAATAATTAATTATAAAGCTATTGCACTACTTTGTAGTATTAGGGGCAAAGCTATAGTTAAAGCATATTAGGAGAAGCTTCTAGGGAATATTAGGTACTAAAAATTGGAAATAAAGGATACCTCTTAAGCTATTACCTTTATTCAGAGATAGGGACTCTACTACAACATCTACCTCAAGAGACTAGAAGAGCTAGAGGAAGTTCTAGGTACTACAGAGGAATACGCACTATTATTACTAAATCTTATTAGAGTTCTAAGCACTGTAGAGAAATAGGAACAAGCTGGTAATTTGAATACTATTATAAAGTATTTCTTTAACTTAGAACTGCTATATCAACTTGGAATACTGCTTATAGAATTATCTTATATTACTCTTAAAAAGACTTCTACTACTATATAAGTGGCCTATTTTGCAAATGCTTATACTTATAATATATAGTTAAAATCTCTATATTCTTATTAATAATATAAGTAAATTAGTAAACAACCTTATTATATTTCTAATTATTAGATTATTTACACTAGAATTATAACCTCTAATCTCTTAATAGGTGAACAAGGTTAAGGGGAGAACCTGGATAAATTATAGCACACTATACTAGAGTATAGAATTAGAGATACAAGGTCTTACTAGATACTATATTATATCTTTTATAGCTTTAGTTGATAATACATATCTATAGCCTACCTGCAATTCAGTATATACCTTAGTAATCCTCTTCTAAGTGGAAATAGTCGCCTAGAGGGTCTATAGTGAGTTTATTAATTAGATTAGTAAGAAGGCTATAGAGAAGTAAGTACTATAGCTAGTTAGGAATAAATAAGCCTTATATAACCTAACTTAAGCTAGTATTTTATTATACCTTGCATCTACTAGTAATACTAATCTCCTACTATCTTATTACTCTTAGACTTATAGTAACTATAAGTATAGGCAGCTATAAATCTATAGTAGACCTAGACCTATAGCAGCTATATCCAGTTAACTATATAAGTACTATAGATAAAGGATAAGACTAAAGGAAGGACTACTAGCATAGTATTATTAATTTATATTACTGTACTTACCTACACTTCTGCTATATTTCTCTATATCCTTTTATTCCTTATATTTACTTCTTTAAGGGATAAACCTAGCTACTTGTTCCTTATTGTATAGGGAGTCTATCTTCTCTTCTATACTCTTGCATTCAGTCTTTATATATCTACCTTTAGAAATAATATCCACCTAGTTAAGCTCTATATAGAAATAGCTCTTCAGCTTATATCCCTAAGTTTTACTTTGCTACCTATAGTATATATTAGAGTAAATAGTATAATCTAGCTACTAAATAATAGTAGGCTATACACCTTCTATATTGCTTAGAATTTAGTAGTTAACATAGTTAGTTGTATCTGGTCCTTTTGTGTATATATAAGATAGCTAAGGCAAGGTAAGAGATATATACTAAAAGTAAAAGAAGTCTAACTAATAGTAATATAGGAACAAGCCTACCTTTACTTTCTTTCTAATTATCCTTATTTACAGTATTATATACTACTTCTATAGAATAACAATGCCTCCTAGTTTTTAGGATTCAGTTCTATTTATTACACTCACTTGTGTAGTATTCATCTTAAGTTTACTAGAAACGAAGATATATACTCTAGGAGCTTAGGATATATAATATTATTTACTAATAGTATATAAACAGCTTTATTTAATTGATAATAGCTTACTTTATAGGTTTTAACTATATTCTAAGAATATTTTCTTTTCTATACTTTCCTTAAGGCTACTATAAGTAATAAGTCCTGCTAGATTTAGTGATATAGTAATATAGGGGTGTTTAGGGATATTAGACTGGAACAAGATATAGATAGGGGATTGGAACAGGGCTTAGATAGGGACTAGAATAGGAATAGTAGTATTAGGGCTGTAGGAATGCGCTTCCTAGGGGTAAGCTTTCTTAAGAATATCTAAGAGGCTAGTTTATAGATACTATATAATTAATGCAAGTATGTCTTAAAATCCCCCCTTAGAGTACTCTATATACTAAGCTAATATTCCTATCCTTTAATGCATTGAGATGCTTCTAAAAGAAGGAGTCTAGAGGTATAAATAGCTACCCTATAGTATCCTTTAGTACTACTAGTACTAGCTGCCTCTGTAACCTTGCCTAGCAGTATATCTATAGAGGGATAGAAGATAATTATAACTAGCTAAAAGTAGTATAGGTAAAAAACTTTAGCTATGCTCTATCCCTTATTCTATTTAGCCTCTAGTGATACTAGCAAGTAAATACTAGTTTTAACAACTTCTGGAGCAATTAGGAAGAATAAGGGTAAATATAAGGAATATGTAAGTAAATGCTAAAGGAGTAGGATAATACTAATATAGTGTTTTTAGTGCTTAATTATTAAGTGAAATCTGAGCATCAAGAACAAGTTATTAAATACTACTATTATAATCCACTCTAGCACCCTCTAGACTTAGTTTCTAAAGCTTATAGAGCTTATAAAGGGTAATGTAGATACTAAGCAAGTGGCGCAACTAAGCGAGCGGTATACCCTACTAAGTTTCTCTACCTCTATAGTAATATATCTTAATAACGCAACAAGATAATATTAATATAGAAACTATCCTAGATTAAGAAGTATCTATAGCATGCTTCTTACATGTTTATAAGTTATAGCCTATCTCTTTACAGCGTATACAGCGTGCTAAAGCCTACTAGCTTACTCCTAATTATACCTTGCCTTAATGCATTTCCCCCTCTAGCTACTACTTAACCTCCTTTTAAGCAATAATATCCTCTCTATCTACCTTTGTTAAGGTGCCTTACTTCTAGATCCACTTCTTTTTACGCTTTTTATGCTCTATAGCAGCCTTATTTACTCTTTTAAGACTTGCAATCCACTTACACATAAGTATAGCTAAGTATACTATTACCTCAGCACCCTTTTTGAGCTGATTAAGCGCTGCAATGATAGAGGTAGGTAATAAGCTCTAATACCTCTATATCCACTTATGGATTAACGTTGATTGAGCCTCCAATTTGAGCGCGTTGCTAGGCGTTTTAGCTTCCTAGGTAGTAGCCTCTAGTGTAGGTGGTATTGGCGTACAAAGCTTTACATCAAGCTTAGATATTACTACCTCTAGATTAATTAGGACTAGGCTAGTACCTTAAAAGCTTATACAGATATTATCCTTTGTAGTTACCTAATTATAGGTAGTATAGAAGGCTAGTAGGAATTTGAGCTTAGTAATGTAATTAATGCTATTACAGATCAGGCTCTCAATCTAATGCCTATACCTACGCTTTAGTAGTAAGAAGTAGCCTATATTAAGTAGCTACAGGAGGTGTAATAAATAAGGTAGTATATAGTAAGTATAGATATTATTCTCCTTATAGAGTTCTTAGAAGTTGAGTAAGTAGTAGCTCTTATAGCTATTAAAGATAAGCAGCTAACGTGCCCTAACCTTCCTACCCCCTATATGCTTGATAAAGTGCTTCAGCTACTTAACTCCTATCTTATTAGTTATCCAGCTGTTATTACTAACTGCAATAGCCCAATTGCATAGTATATTATTACCCTTATACTAGGTAGAGAGGTAGTACTAGCCTACAAAGATGATAAATAGTAGGATTAGCTACCTAGCAGCGTTGATTCCCTAGATTATGCTAACCTACTTACGATTGCCTAGCTATATAGCCTTTAGCCAGCTACATCTCTCTAAGCTAGTAATAATAAGGTAAGATAATATCTTGCCTATAAGGAAGCTAGCTTTATTAAAGTTATAGGTATCCTTATTACAGATACTATACTGCGCCTTAGTATACTATACAAGCTTAAACTAGGCCTTAATAGTCTCAGGATCCTCACAGAGGGCTCTCTGTTAATTATATGGTTAGTTATATTATATCTTAAGGCTTATAGTCTGGTTAACAAAGTTCCTTAGCTAGTCTCTACTAACCTGTCCACCAGCATGCTCAGTAAGTAGCCTATTCACCATATCTTGTATAATAGCTAGAGAGGGCGCAAATCCTCGCGAATCTAGGTTAAGGATATATCTCTTAATCACCTCCTCTTCTGTCTTAGTGAGCTTTTTTAAATTAGGCTCACAATTATATTAGGCAGGCTTGCCAGCGTGTCAGCAGCGGAGCATAGTTTTAGGGACTTCAAATATAGTAGCAGTACGTCTTCTACTCTAGATCTAATTCTAATTAATAGCTGAGATAGCTAGAAGGACATCTGCTTCATTGCAGGGCAATTAATAAGGTGTTGGTAGAGCTATTATAGTTGATAGTTGATATATTACGAAAACTTTGTAGGGTGCACCGCTTACTTAGTTACGCCGCTTGCTTAGTATCTATATTATCTTACTTATTAAAGTATTTCCTAAGGTAGATATCCTTGTTTCTCTTTGTATCTACGCACTAATAGAGGTAAGTATACTCTTCCTATACCTTGAGTAGATTAGAGATAATTCTAACTATCTCTAGTTACTATTTAAACTAGGAAATAATATCTGAGGCTTTGTAGTCAACTATATTACAAAGGATTAATCTCTTTAAGGGTATTAGGAAGATTAGGAAACTTCTTAAATATCCACTTGATTACTGTAAGGACCTAGTAGCTATAAAGACCTACTGCCCTAGATATAATACTATATACTTATATCTACGTTTAACTATATGCTTAGTAATATATCCTTAACTAATATTAACCTCTTAATTAAGCTTATAGCCAAAAACAGCTTTATATATATTAATTAGACGAAGGTTATAACCACCTATAATTGCCTACCAATATAGTTATTTATATATAATGTTATAGTTACTAGCTTATAGCCTACTCTAATCTTATCTATGTTATTATATACATATCTATAGCTATACACCTATATACTATATAGTAGGAGGCTATTAATTAGCCTAATATAATATAAGATACTAAATAAGAACATAGCTAGTACCCCTATAGTATATATAATCTAGTAGGTATCTATAGATATAAAGTCCTTAGACTTACCCTTATAGTAAAGGATAGTCCTAGTCTTATTTAATATTAATAAGATCTGTATAGACAGAGACTAGCTTATATTATAGGGTATTACCCTAGGCTTAGGTATAGACTTGCTTAAGGTGTATCTGCTGCTACTCCTATATATAACCTAACCTAAAGCTGGATAATATTTATACTGTTGGGCAAGTGCTGGGATAACCACTTAAATAGCCTACTAAGTATAATATAATCTAAAGTTAGATATCTACTTATAGATCCTGTCCTTAACTATGTAGGTATATATATCTACTATACTAATTAGACACCCTTTAAGGTTAAGGGTTCTGAAGTTCGTTACGCATATAACCCTATCTGACTAAGGAAGAATAGCTACTACAGCCTTATAACTATAGGTGGCCTGTACCTTATAGTTATCAGCTTCACTATATACTCCCTTAAGGGTGATACTACTACCCTATTGCAACGTATTAATATAGACTAGGCTACTGTCTATCCTTATCTCTGTAATAATATTAGTATAATCAGTATTCTATATCTACTACACCTACTTATATATAAGATTAAGCTACTATAGATAGTTATAAGGTTCCTACTAACGTATAAACCTACAAGGTATCCTCCTACATAGGACAGCCTCCTATACTAGGATAGTAGCTGATCTAGATTAGGTAATTATCTAACTAGCTTTAATAGAGTCACAATTGCAGGAATTATCCTGTAGATATAGTACTTTAATTGGAAAAGCAAGATTTTAAATTTAAATTAGGGCTTAAACTTAGCACTGAAATATAAACTTATCTAGATAGATTAGTAGGGTACTATACTTACTTCCTAGGTCTATAAATATACTCTTATTATCTAAGGAAATAATAATATTATATACATTAAAAGAATAGAATATATTATTACTATATAGGCTAGTAAATAGGTTAGGGTTAGGTTAGCTTATATAAGACCTAGACCTAACCTTAACCTTAACCTATTTTTTAGTCCTTATAATAAGTTAGGGTTAGCTTATATAAGACCCCCCTTAACCTAGCTATAATAAGATACTATAATATTAATAAAGCTATTAATTATAATATTAATTAATATCCTAAGGTACCTAGATATTAATTAATATCTTAAACTACTTTAATATCTTAATATTAATTTAGAGAAAGATTTTACTTTACTAAGAAGGTATTATAAAGATATATATAGTATAGATAGTAATAAGTATTTTAATACTATAAAAAAGGATATAGGCTAATATAATATAGTAACTAATATAATCCCCTACCCTTTTAGTTTAGAAGGGTAGAGGGCCTATATATACCTCTAAAAACCCTATAGTTCTAGACTATACCTATAAAAACTCTACTATACTAGTCTAGGCCCTCTATAGATAGTCTAGGTCTACCTAGGGCCCTCTAGGTTAGATAGTTAAGGGGTAACTATAATAGATATATAGTATATAGTACTCTACCTAATACTAATTATAATAATAGATTAAATAAAGCTTTTATATAAATAATATATATATAGTTAAAAAGCTAAATAAATACTAAAAGATAAACTATAGAGTAATCCTTAATAGGCTAATAACTTAATAATCCTATAATAATAAAAATAAGACTACTATATTTACCCTCTAGTAATACTAATTTATAATACTATTAAGATAATTAATAATAATATATACCTAATACTCTTCTATAGTAAACCTAGTAGCTATCTTTATAGGAAAGGCTTCTTTAATATTATTATTGTCCGTACGTAATTCCTAATCAATTCTGGTTAATTAATCAAGTGATTAGGATCAGCCTTAGCTGAGGCCTCAGCTAAGGCCAAGGCTCCTGATAAGGCTCCTGCCTTAGCTTCGCCTTAGTAGGGGTATAAAAGCTTCTATCTCATCTCACTCTAGACAGTAGTATACAGTAGACAATTAGATTCTTTATGCCTACTCACCCTTCAGTATGCCCTTTAGGCGTACGTTCGTTTGATCGAACCCTAGTCTACTAACACTAATTAGTCTATTAACTAACCCTGTACCGCGTGCATAGCTACGCAGAGGATTTTATCCTTGACAGACAGATTTGCAAGGAACAATAAAACCACCACTATATAATGAAGCTTATACCTACTATGTACGTAGCTACGCAGAGAAGGTACAAAGAAGCTTACACCACTATGTGCGTAGCTATATAGAGAGGCTTGAGCGAGCCTTGTACATGCCCCCAGATCAACCAATTACACAAAGACAAGATCAGTCTCCCACTACGTACGTAGCCACGCAGAGAGGGCCTATAGCTGAGCCTTTGTTGTGCCCTAGTGTCTCCCATTTGACACAGGTTGTACAAATCCAGTTATCTACCGTGTGCATAGCTACGCAGAGGAGATGACAGGCCGTAGATTAGGAACTACCGCGTACGTAGCTATACAGAGGAGAGCCTTATCAAGTAGAGAAGCTGGGGGATATCACAAACAGGAGAGGTATTATAGGTCCACTTCGTATAAGGAGAGAAAAAGAATAAGTAGGCAAAGGAGAGGCTTACTTGTATATAGATTAATAAGATAGAATATACAGAAGGTACTTAACGCACAAGGTAAAAAGTTGCTAGTATCTATACATAATTCCTAATTAATTCTAGTCAATTAATCAAGTAATTAGGATCAGCCTCAGCTGAGGCCTTAGCTGAGGCTAAGGCTCCTAATAAGGCTCCTGCCTTAGCTTCGCCTTAGCAGGGGCATAAAAGCTTCCATCTCATCTCACTCTAGATAGTAGTATATAGTAGA